>OW804099.1:0-172500 GCA_942159475.1 Sthenelais limicola | reverse complement strand
CCTAACCCTAACCCTAACCCTAACCCTAACCCTAACCCTAACCCTAGCCCTAACCCTAACCCTAGCCCTAACCCTAACCCTAACCCTAACCCTAACCCTAACCCTAACCCTAACCCTAACCCTAACCCTAACCCTATCTGTGTCTGTAGGTGACTCTCTATACCACCCCTAGCTCCTGCTTGAACCAAGTATACGTAAAAATTGTTACCATACGTAGTTGTCACATTGCCGTTAGAAGCTGACATCTAGTTACATATATGTATAAAACTTTTATTCACAATTACATATAATACAATCATATATAATCAAGGAAAAGGACACAAATCCTCACAGTAGTGATCTTCCAGGGGGGCCCTTTGATAAAATAAATAGAACAGTAAGAATTAATCGGTAAAAATCATTTATACTAAGAGTCTATAAGGTAAAGTCTGTAGAATTTTATGCGAATAGTGGTTCGTCCAGTTGAATAGTCATTGTCTTTCACAAATTTGTAATATTAACTGTGGTTTTTCTTTAGTTATGATGCCTGTTGTTTAAGTAGCCGTAGGTAGAATTTCAATGACAAAGGACACAATTGAACAGTCATCAATGCTCACCACTGAAGTTACCTTCTGCTGTATTAGTTCATTTAGATCAATCGTTCGTTCCCCAAATTCACATTAGTATCAAAATGGTTGTGTATGTTAATCATTATGGATCAATTATACAAAGAGAATATATGTACTGGTACACACTGCACTATTATTCTCCTTTATTTTATTAAATAATCAACAGTTTTTGACGGTCTTCCATCCTATATTGGTTGGAATTTTAACAGTAGAAATGTTTTCCTCCCTATACTGGTCGGTTTACAACTATTTCCATCATCAACGGAGTTAACTCATATAATATAAGTATTTTGTTAAGAGTGAATAAAAGTGAATAAACACAATTCCACACCCACCCCACATAAAATCGTTACCGATATCTCGGTCTTAAAACATAGGACTTACATGTCTATTTGTTCCCCCCTCCCCCATCCCTATACATGAGCAAGCGATTATATCATTGAAATAGTACATAATCATAAATAATATGTATATGGTATCGTAATAAGAGAAGAGACATAACTTAATCAACAACATTGTCTTCTCGTAAGAACTGGTCGAATTCCTGGGGGTATACATTTTTTAGATACAATCTAAATTCTTTCCTGTTCGGAATTCCTCAAGGTTTTTGAGGCAATTCATTTCAGAGTGAAGTTAATTCATGAATATATGATTTCTTGAAACTTTCGTTTTTAGGTTGTGGGACCAGAAGTTTCTTCCCTTTGCTGAGTCCCCTTAAAACAACCTTTCTTCCGTCTAAATTTGTTGGTACTACAGTTCTTCTGAAGGCCAATTCCAAAGTGTGACAGTCCCTTCTTGTAGACAAGGATGGGATTTTCACTTCTCTGTGAATGGCTTTAGAGCTGGTGAATTTCGGCAATTTAAGTGCAATTGTTATGGCAGAATTTTGGAGCGACTGCAGTCTGTCAAGGTATCTCTGCGGGGCCGCTTGGTAAAAAATATCACCATAGTCTATGTGAGGAAGTATTGTGACTTTGAAAATTAATGATAAAGTATTTCTGTCACAGATGCCATATAGTTTAGATAGGGATTTGACCTTGTTCCTGATTACATTAATTTTCCTATCAAGAAAAGCTTTAGAATTCAGTTGTTCATCAATTTCCACTCCCAGGAATTTGTAGTACTTGACCTTTTCAATTTTCTGTTTACAGATAGTAAGTTCATCAACCATTTTATGTTCATCATGTCTTAAGCTAATCGTCAACGATTTACATTTTTTTATGTTCAGAGATATTTTGTTATGTGCACACCAATTTGCAACTCTGTTTAGGTCCCTTTCAAGATAGTTATGAGGTTGCATGTATGCGGGGAATCCCCTAACCACAAAGCATGTGACCCTATTCGGGTGCTGATGTCACCCAGTGTATGCACTCTGTACGGGATCTGTTGAGTGCGTCTTGACCCAGAAAATGTAGAGGAGCAGCAGGCAGAGGCAGCGAGTGCTGCACACACAGGCACTCACTCATGAACACCAACCCCAGTCTTTTCCTGGCACCACTTTCCCAGCTTCCAGTCTAAAGATTTCCTTACCAGCCTGTTCCTTACCAGCCTGTTTATCTGCTTGAATTGGCCCATTTTCATCAAATGCCGGCTTCAGATAATCGATATGGTATCGCATTAGACCTTCAGCTGTCTCCAGTTTACAGGTGGTACCTCCTATGAACCTTCTGATCTTATAAGGCCCGTCCCACTTGGGTCCGAGCTTCTTATTTGCTTTGGGGGGACAGAATCGATACACCACCTCCCCCGCCTCAAAACTGGGGGGCCTAGAACGCTTGTTATAATCCCTTATCTGGTGAACCGCAGATATTCCGAAATTATCTCGCACATACTGGTGTCCCTTTCTCATCCACTGTTTATGGTTCTCTACAAAAGCAACCTTGCAAGGGAAATCAAGACTTCCTCTTTCTACACCATGAACTATATCCATGGGCGTTACTAGTTCTTCTCCGAAGACTACTGAGTTAGGTGTGCATAAAGTAGCAGCATGCACTGTTCCTCTGTAAGCATGAGCAATACAAGGGGTCATATCCCAATCTACTTCGTCCGAATCAGTCATACAAGATAGCTGTTCCACAAGAACTCTGTTCAGCCTCTCTGACTGCCCATTGCTCATAGGCCTGTACAGGAGAGTAATCAGTTTCTTGATTCCCAGCATGTCAAGCAGACTCTTCAAGAGTTGAGACTGAAATTCAGGAGCTCCATCTGTCTGTAATGACACAGGACATCCGAATCTCAAGATCCATTCCCGAAAAAGAACTTCTGCACAGCTCTCAGCGGTGTGATCGGCCATGGGGTAGGCTTCGGCCCATTTAGAGAAATGGTCTACTACAACCATGATATAGTTGTTACCTCTAGGGGTACTCCGAAGAGGCCCTAGAATATCCAACGATATTCGGTTCCATCTACCGCCATGCTTTTCCTTCTTAAGGTAAGAAATTCCACCACCACCTTTTGTCTTCCTCATATTACACTCAGGGCAAGCACATATCCACCGCTTCACATCATAACTCATACCAGGCCAAAAATATCTCATCTTTGCTGACCAGACATTCTTGAAGGTTCCGAAATGACCCGAAGTTTTGGCACCATGTATGCCCTGGAAGATCTCTTTCCTCGTGGAAACAGGGATGATTTTCCTCCAGTATTTCTTTTCGGTGGCTAGTCTTCCCAGGTAACAATTCACGTTAAATTAACGTTGATTCACGTCAAACAAAGGTGAATTCATTTACGTCAATGTTTTGACGTGAACTTAACCACAATTTCACGTTAATCATGTTAACGTTATGATATCTACGTCAATCTAACGTTAACTGAACGTAAATTTCTTAATATTAATTGCTCAACGTTAAGTCAATGGTGACTTAACATTAACACTTTTGATGTCAATTTTTTAACATTAACTTACCAATCGATCAACATCAATAATTTTGACTTCAATCTCTTAACATTAATTTACCAATTGATCAACGTTGATATTTTTACGTCAATATTTTAACATTAACTTACCGATCGATCAACGTTATTATTTTTTACATCAATATTTAAACATTAATTTCCTGATCGATCAATGTTAATATTTTTACATCAACTTTTTAACATTAACTAACTTATCGATCAACATTAATATTTTTGACGTCAACTTTTTAACATTGACTTACCGATCAATCAACGTTCATATTTTTTACATCAAGTTTTTCTCTCACTGGGTAATATCTAGGCCCAAGGTTGCATTGTTTTTCATTAAAGAATATTATGTGAGTGATTTTATAATCCCTTAACTCTGATGTATACAATTGAATGAATATTGGATCTATGTTCTGATTTTTATTCTGATTCTGATAGAATTTTGAATGGACTAATGATCGGATCTGGATAATTAGGATAGTTCAGACATGATTTGGCAATGGTCTGCCTAAGTATTTATGATACAAATATTCATAGGCAGACCATTGCCCAGGCAGCATTCAATGCTCTAAACTTTGCTCTAAACTTAGGACATCTTGTCATTTTTCATTAAATAATATTCCAACCAAAAACACACTTTTATATTATCATCATGATGGTTGGAGTATAACAGGCAGGGACGACTGGGAGGGTGATGAATTGAACAGGAATTGCTGCTATTTGATGGTTTGGTCCCTGCAACGGGAATATACTTGTCAGTATATTCTTGTTTTGATATGGTTCTAGCTTCTACCAATCACCTTTATACTTCCATTGTGCACGACAAAACCTGTTGAATCCCTTTAATAATAGCCAGTCAGAGAAAGATTTTTCTAAGAGAGGGTATACAGTGAAACAGAGAGCGGGGATAGAGAGAGACAGAGAGCAGGATAGAGAAAGACAGAGAGAGAGGATTGAGAGGGAAAGAGAGCGGGGATAGACAGAGACAGAAAGCAGAGATAGAGAGAGACAGAGAGTGGGGATAGAGAGAGACAGAGGGTAGGAATTGAGAGAAACAGAGAGTGGGGATAGAGAGATAGAGAGAGTGAGTGAGTGAGATTGGTTGCTTTACGCCCTTATCAACACTTTGAAGTGTTATATCAAGGGCGGGAGACAGAGACCAATTATTAGCTATTATTGGGAGGGAGAGAGAGCGAGGAGAGAGCAGGACAGGGAATGGGGATAGAGAGGGACAGAGAGTGGGATATAAAGGGAAGGAAGGCGGTAAAATACCAATATATATAGATCTAGGGCCTAGAGAGAGGGAGAGAGAGGGAGAGAGAGAGAGAGAGGAGAAAGAGGCACCATCATTTATTCATGTTTTATTCATTCAAGAATCTTACGATTTTTATCTTAATAAATGTTAAAACCATCTTGTCTCAAGCAGGCAAAGAAGTTGGACCAAGGTCAAGCTAGTAAAGCACTAAAGTTGGTGCAAGTGTCAACAGGATGCAATTCCGGGAACTAGCACTGACTCACATATGGTCAAACCTCCAGGTTGGCATTAGATGTGTTTCACCCTGTAGATAAAATTATTTTCATTTCTTTCTTTCAAATCTTAATAACATGGATGGTTTAATGATGAATATGTACATAGAATGTATACTTATTATCTATATCACTTTTATTGATTAATGAATGTTATTTGCTCCTGGATGGTAGAGCAGTGTGAAAATCGTGTCTATATGTTCAGTTCATGATAAATTTCATACAATGATATATCATGATATGTGATCCGTCTTAGGAAAATGAGTCACAAATCGCAAAATATGGATTTTGTGATATCATATTTGAAAAGAGGAGATCAAGCCGATTCCAATGATAGTAAATTCTGGGACACCTAATAAGTATTTCTATATTCTAAGTTGGATATCATTTGTTTTAAAAAAAAGTTCGCAATATTTCCTGGTTGGTAATTACAAGTAAAGTAGCTAAATATACTGTATAAGATCACCTTATATAAGATGATATAAATAAAACACTGTCCTCAAATTTGGTAAATGTCTTCATGGTGCAACCAGCGTTAAGTAGCCGCAAAATAAATACATTCCTACAAATACATTTTGTGGATAAAACACTTTGAAAAAATATCAATTTTGAGACTTGTCACTCATTTTCTGAAAAAGATCACATATGTTTTTTCAACAGTTAAATTGTTATTCAATATAATAAAGCAACAGTATGTTCAATCTCACAAATTCATGTGATTTTCGTTATGTCCTGCTGCGAGTGTCTTTCCTTAATTGCAATGCAGGGAATTAATATTTTGGACGATTAGCTGGTGGCATACACTATATGGTTAAACAAAATTATAATCGATATACAGTACAGCAATCAAATTATTATATTCATATAATGTTGATCAGTTATGAGTTTGGTTTGTCTTGTGTTGCGTTACGATTGGATGAAAGAGTGGTATGAAGCAATGAAAATTCAGGACCAGGTTCATGACTGAGATAAGAACCGTAGCGAATTAGGGAAATAAATCTATACTAGGCATATCATTTTCAATGTTAAATGATCTTTGTCAAGACCTCACGATTATAAGCAAGAAATCGTTGAGTAAGTGTAAATGTATACATTAGGTCTGTGGAGTGGGAGTAATTCTCCCAATAGTTTTCCAGCCTATGGTATTTACAACTTGTATTTAGGATGATCACACATGATTATAACCATTTTATTTGGGTTTGTTGGCAAAAATAAGATTCTAGGACTGTTTTTTGCCTTATTGAAATAAGGCAAAAAATAGGCAAAAATGAAGGTATCAGAGGCATAGGTATAGGAATAGAAACATTTGCCACAGCCTTCCCAAACTTCATCTGCATTATGCTGATATTCCTTAATATTAGCTGCTCACAAACTATCACCAAGGGAAGCCTAGCTAGGCCCTGTGCTAGTCTATTAACTGTAAGTCTCTCTCCCGTGCATTCCTTTGAACGTGAGTTCCGGGTCTGTACCCGTCACACACTTGTGGCTAGTCAGTGCGGCAAAAGGGTCCAGTGAATGGACTAGGTCTGGTTATATACACTTGTATTTCCTGGGACGTTTTCCCTCGCCTATCTACTCACATTCTATGGAATTAAAGACATCAAGATTCAACAGCTTGGACTAGCAGAAATCCTTCTCCAAGGTAAGGGAAACCTGATTCAATTTAATATGAATATTGGGGCAGTGAATATATTGGGCTAGTACACATCTCTCTTTATTGAAATAGACAAATTGACACAGCCTTGTTTTAGGTAATTGACAATCTTTCATATTTTTAATTGGAGCAGAGACCACGTGGCCTTCGTCCCCTATACTATAGGAAGCTGGGCCAGACAAATAGAGACAGAGCTTTCTGAGAGTTGGATTTTGGTAAACTCACTCGTTGATTGTGTATTTATTTATTAAGGACTTGTTTTGTGCCTCCAACAGCCAGAGATTCGGGAAATTGGGCTTATACAAAATGGGAAATAGGGTTCAAGGGTGGGTATTCCCTACCCTGAAAAGAGAGAACTTACGATCTGATAGCTGTATTCTCACAATATTTTCTTTTTCACATGTATAGGCCCTATTATATTCTTTACAGAAGCTGGTATCAAGAAGTACACCAACAGAAAATGAGGAACCGTTTAAAGAAGCTGATATCAAAGACGGACCATCTTTGCTGATATGAAGAAGTAGTACACCAACAAGAAACTGATGAATCAAATGATGAACCGAAAATTAATGTTAATAAAATGTATGGTATTGACATCCCTAAAACGTCAATATGTTTGCCCACAGTTAGATCAACATTAAACTAAAGTAAAAGTAGGCAGGTCAAGTTAATGTTAATAAGATTCACCTAGATTTTACATGAATCATTTGACATCAAGATAACGTTAATTTCTACCTCAAAGTTAACCTTAACTATATCATTAATCTTAACGTCAATAATAACGTCAACCTTACATTAATATCAATATTAAGATTAACATTGATATCAATGTTAAGATTAACATTAATATCAACGTTAAGATTAACGTTAATATTAATGTTAAGTTTGCGCAAAATTGAGTCCACACATTCACGTATATATTAACGTAAACCATTGACGTAAAGTTGCTCTAAATATTGACGTGAATTGCCGTAAAGTTAACCTCAATTTGTTACCTGGGTTGTCCACCCTAGACATAGCACACCTTCTCTCAACTCCATACTACCAAGATGTCTGACAAATTTCCGAAACTCATCAGATTCACCAGCAAGATCTTCCTTGCTAGGAACTGGTATAGTTCCATCCAACATTTTCAGCAACCTTTTTACAAGTGGGTCAGCTTGCTGAGCTTCTTGCAACACATTCTGCTGAGTCCCTGAGGAAACTTCATTAGTGGCAATGACAGCATCATGCCCACCGCAATCTAGGCAGTCTGATCTTCCGCATTTTCTGGTTGGTAAGTGAGACAGTGCATCAGCATTTTCCTGCTGTTTTCCTGCCTGATGCAAAATCATGCTCTGACCCAGTCCGAATTCCTGTAAGGTGAGTAGCCAGCGAGTTAACATATCGGTCGGATCCTTGAAATTGAGCAACCAACGCAAAGAGGCGTGATCTGTCCGAACAACAAAATCCTTATTACCCAATAAGTGATGTCGGAATTTCTGCAGGTAGGTCAGAACGGCAAGCAGCTCACGTTTTGTGGCACAATAGTTCCTCTGTGGCTTAGACAAACTATGGCTTGCAAAACACAGAACCACCTCCCTCCCTTCCTGGATCTGGGACAGGATTCCCGCCATGCCAAAACTACTTGCATCTGTATCAAGGATAAACTTACCCGTGGGTTGAGGATATCCGAGGGTAGGTGCAGAGATTAGCAAGTTTTTGTATACATCAAATGCATCTTGGCAACGAGGAGTCCACTCTATAGGTTTAGTATATCGTTTATCCTTGCCTGCCGCGGTTACAACTTCCTGCAAAGGAATCACTAATTTACCAAAATCTTTCATAAAATCTCGGTAATAGGAGGCAAATCCAATGAATTGCCTTACTTCCCTTGCGTTTTGGGGGATCGGCCAGTCCTTGACTTTCTGGATCTTCTTCGGATCGGCCTGAATGCCTTGGCCTGACACAATCCGACCCAAGTATTCCACTTTCTTGCGAAATAATTCACATTTCTTGGGTTTCAAACAAAGACCATAATTCCGTATACGCTCAAGGACGAGTCTCAGGTTGTCTAGGCACTCATCAAGAGTTTTCCCCCAAACCACGATATCATCCAGATAAACCAGACATGATTTCCATCGAAGGCCATCTAACATCTGATCCATCATGAGTTGGAAGGTAGCGGGGGCATTACAGTGACACAGTTTAGCTGACGATAGTCAACACAAAAACGCTGTGTACCATCTTTCTTGGCCACCATGACAATAGGAGCACCCCATGGGCTACTGCTATGTTCAATCAGACCCTCTCTGTACATTTTCTCTGCCTCTGCCTTGTCCCTCTTCGCCACAGGAATACGCCGGTATGCTTGTTTGATCGGACAAGCATCACCAGTGTTTATCACATGGCAAACTTTATCAGTACAACCAAGGGCCTTGCTACCTGGAAGAGAGAAACAATCTCGGAATTCCTCCAGCAGAGAAAGAGCAACCTTTGTCTTGTTTTCCTCGGACAAATCTGAGTCGTTGACCAGCTTTTTCATTTTTCAAGATGTCGGGAGCTATCAGATCATCATCTGCCACAGGTGATTCTGTAACCTGTATAGAATTGATAATTGCCTCTCTGATAATGTTGCCATCGCCATTTCCAGATAAAACAGAGTCCTCTGCCACAAGAGTAACTCTACTTAGTCTGCCCACCACCCTTCGTTTGCCAATTTTCATTGGGCTGCTGGATGGATTGCTGAAAGCTACCAAAGTGGTTGAACCTCCACCTGAAACATATGTATTCAGGCTCCCTAAGGCAAAGTCTTTCAACAACCCTTGGTCTGGCTCGAACATCCAAGCATCTGATGCGTCTGAGCCACTATCAAAATCCAACTCTGCAAGTGTAATAGATCTGGGTTCCATGATCACCGCTTTCCTAAGTGTCACAGCTCTATCAGTATCTACTTCGCTCACAGCCATGGTCTTTATAGAGGAAACTTCTTCATTTTCACTGTGCTTTTTCCATTGCTTGCACATGACAGAATGTCCGAAATGCTCCAAATAAAGAAGTCCTGACCAATCAAGATTACAGCGGTGCACATAGTAAAAATCTGCACCTAATATCCCGTCTTCAGGGCCCTTCAGACCACTGACTACCAGACATGTAATCATGTACGTCCAACCTAACACTTCATATGGACAGAGCACACTCCCATATGTAGTTATAGGCATTCCATTATGCATCGAGCACGCCATATGTACCTAAACCATAGGCGGTGCATGTGGAAGGGAATCATAGAATTCCTTGGTGATCAAACTTGTCGTTGCGCCTGGGTCCACCAAGAAAAATCAACTTTGCCCACCTATGCCTACAGGGGCATACCATCTCTCCCTCACTAATAATTTAGAAGGGATCTCCAGAGTTCCCAGCTGTTGCACAGAAACTTTCTGAATCCGAGCAGATTTCTTTTGGTCTTTTTCCACCAAAATAACCTGTCCTGACTTAGCTTGGTACTCGGGCTGTCCCCAACGTATGCCAGGGCTCTTGTCCGAGCATCCCTGAATCTTTTCAGGGAGAAAACCACCGTCCGGCAGCGGCCTAGGACCTCCAGCTATCGGATCGGGTAGCTCCTTGTCACTAAGCTTTAACCCTATCTTACACACCGGTGCCTGGGCTGGTTTCCCAGTTCCTATACTACTACCAAGATCCTCACAGACTGTAGTACTAAGAAGCGTGTTGTCCAGGGCTCCCGTATCGCTTACTACAGGAGCCAAACCTAGTTTTCCGAAGCTGGCTTCACCCCTGGAGTGCCTTGCTTCTTCACAAGTTCGAGCAGAGCCTTTTAAGTGGGGCAAGCTTAGGCAAAATGCCCCTCCTCACTACAAAAATAGCATTTCCGAACTTGCCAGGTTTTCTTTTCCCTTCCCCCAGCAGGCTTCTTAATCTGCTGAGTTGAGGAACCAGCCTTATTGTACTTTCCTTGCCAGGCTTGGAGAGCTTGCACTATTGCATTGCTGGCATCGTCGGACTGATCATCATCGTCGGACTCCTGCAATGCCAGTGCCTGGCTAACCTGCACCATGGCCTTTTCTTTGGCACTTGCTTTCTTGCGCTTTCCTGACTGGGGAACTTCGGCCACAGCTCCCTCCAATGGAATAGCTACAGCCAACGGACCCACAGCTGCGGCTTGCAAAACAGCAGCGTTTGTAAAGTCCATATGACAACTCTCCCATACCTCGGCCCAGTGAATTGCTTGCAGAAGGTCAAACGGCTGTTTGAGCTTCACCCAAGCAGCTTTCTCCTGGTTAATCAAGCCTTTCAAGAAGACTCTCAAGCACAGGGTATGTAGGGTGTTGTCCAGAACCACACCAAAAGCATGTCTAGCACGTTTGGCTACCTCGTTGGCAAACATACGGCTTGGCTGCTTGGGGGTTTGTCGGCAATTATAAAACTCTGACTGTTTCTTCTCAAGAGAATGCTCACCAAAGTTTGCATCCATATGGTCTACAAAACCAATAAGATCAAGCCCTGGGGGCAAATCTCCCATCTCACCGAGCTGACGGCGGCAGCTGCATTTAAGCTGCATAAGAAACTGGTCGGGTGTCCAATTATGCGCTTCTGCCAGCACTTTCATCTTTCCGAGATGAAACTGATACCTTCAGGTGAGTTCGGCGCCTATAGCACCCTTATACTTCAGGCCTTGCACCACTGACTTATCCCGAAAGTAATTGGACATCTGATTAGTCATATGCCGCATAGGGGAATGATTAATCGCGTGGATGCCAGCCATTTGGAGTCCAGAAGTATCTGGCAATCCTCCGACTGTAGTCCATTGCTGACCAATGTTCCTCACATATTGACTATTATCCACATGACCACGTACATACATTGTGGAAGCAGCTGGTTTCTTTATGCTAGAGTGCGCTCCAGCATAAGGCCTACCCTCTCCCCCTCCCTTAAGAGGAGATGAGGCAGTGAATGTCTCTTTCGGCTGTTTTGGTGTCCTCGATCCCCCACGTGGAGGAGAAACAGGTCGGGTTGAGCCAGGTTGCTTAGGGCCTGTCACATGTACTCTGCTAGGATTAGCATGTATCACACGTTCATTCACATCCTGCCCGCCCGCTGCTTCGGACATCTTTAGATGCTCGGGCACGGGTGTCCGAGCAGTCTTTTCTGCCGAAAAATGTCTCGGAGTCAGGAGAATATATGAGCCACCACCTTCATTAGGATAACCAGGCCTCCCTCCGCCCAGTTGCGGAGACATTCCACGTATCATGGGTGGTGAACCAAATAAATTCACATCCTCGCCATCCGAAGAATCATCAATCATGTTTTTCATATGTGACATATCATCCACTCTGGCCACCTCACTTCATAGTTTTTCATTCTCAACTACTAGCCTACGTGTAGTGGCTTGGCAATCGTCAGTCACTTGAGCCAATGTGTTCTGGAGCTCTTGATTCTGCTCTATGAGCTGATCAATAGTCCCACGGGCATCGTGCATCGAATGGCCTTGCACTGTATAGGCATGGCGCCAGGAGGCCACTTCAGTCCTCAGCTGAACCAATTCTTCTTCATCCAAGGAATCTACCAAAGCTGGATTCGCTCGGAACTCAGTCCATTGACCTCCAGCCGCAGCATTCGGCTGTAGAGTCAACTTCGGACTGGTCACTTTTACCTTCGGAATAGTTTTCTTTACCTTAGAGTCATAAGTAGGTTTGCGATACCCCTTCATACCAGTTGGAGTAATGCGCAGGCCAACTTGGGCCGCTGCATCCACCACTGGGACTCCATTCACATTGGTGGTCATATCTCAAAGATATACACCAAGGCTTCCAGCAAAGTAAACTTTCAACTCCAACGCTCAACAAAAAGAAGGAAAGTCAAGTTTGGTCACGGCACCAATTGTAGTGAACCAGCTGAAAAATGCCATTGCTTTGACGGGGAACTGAACCCCGGACCTTCGGATTGACGTTCCAATGCTCTACCAACTGAGCTACCGCAGCACAGGCTATCCTCAACAGGTCACAATCCCAGGTTCATCCACCAGGACCACTTGTAGTGATTTCTTGTAGCCGGTTCGTATCCCTTGACGCGTCCGAAGCTTATCGATGAGAGTTATATTAAACAGAAGGAACAAAAGGCAGGCGCTACATGTTCACTTGGGTTTATTCAGGAATGAGGTGTTAGAACTGAGCATCAGTTCGCATAAGACCTGATCAGACTTGGGATTTCGGGCTACCTGGCCAGCCAGGTAACCCTTGTCCGAAGGTGTCTGACCAACATGCATAATCACAATGAACACTAAACATTCAACCAGAGAAGTAACTCTATAGAACTGAAAGGCTAATCATGGCCTTTACAGAATACACAATAAGATTTAAACCCAGTCGCTGTTACTTCTAGCAACCAACAGCTGAACTGCTGTTTGAACATAAAAGGTAAACAGGTAAAAGCAGAATAGACTAAGAAGTCCGGAGGACCAGTAGTGTCCACTGGGGAGGTTCGGACGAACTAACCCACAGCGGACAGCTAAACCCAATAACACCACAATATGAATGTTTATATGTTTAACAGAAATCAATACTAAAACTAACCCTAAACCTAACCTCAAATTTAGATTTAGATTTAGAAACTTTTATTGTCGACATTTTATCGCTGACAGAGTATGGTTCTCCAAGTAAAGGGAGGTCTCCATGTTCTCTGATGTTTTACATAATCCATGTACAGTGAACAATTCCCCAGTCGCCATTGACGATAG
Organism: Sthenelais limicola; assembly: GCA_942159475.1. NCBI lineage: Eukaryota > Metazoa > Annelida > Polychaeta > Phyllodocida > Sigalionidae > Sthenelais > Sthenelais limicola. Next base: position 159,074 of record OW804099.1, on the reverse strand, counting down.
GGGTACACTGTTATGTTTAAATTAACCTTTATTATACATTTTTAGAAATAATGATCTTAGCGCTAAATTTTTAAAATATTAAATATTCTCAGATCAATTTTCCATTGATTTTCTCTCATACTTCACAAATGAAACTCAATAATATCATTTTAAATAGTATTAAGGTGCTTTTTACCAAGTAATACATAGTCAAGAAAATGAATCAGTCAATAAAGTTCTGGTCTTCCCAGATCAGATTATTCTTTGCTAATATTTTGAAATCTTTTTTGTATCCTATCCTGTGGGCCATAGTCTGCAGAGAGTTCCATGCATAGGGTATTCTATATAAGATAGATTTCCTTATCTGTTCATTTCTAGGTACAATTTGTTTCTTGTGTTTAAATTTCTTACATCTATATATCTTGGATCCCTTGCCAGACCATGGCCCACCTGCAAAATGTGTAACCTCCTCCTGTGTTTTAAAGTTAGTATGTTCTTCTGTATATGGATATTTTCGACATTGGCCCTGGATGGAAGGCCGTATATTCTTCTTAAAATTTTGTTTTGTATGATCTGGAGCGCTTGACTCCCAAAAAATGTTTGTATTTTCGATTTTGATAAATTTAGTGATATTTTATTTATTTTGCACCAGTATATAATGGCATTTAGGTCCTGTTGAAGCAGTTTTGTAGCTTCTAGGGTGTTTGTGCCACTTGCATATATAATGGTATCATCTGCGAATAATTGGATTTTTGATTGAGTAATAAATTTTGGCATATCGTTTATATAGATACTAAATAGTAGTGGGCCTAGTGTCGTCCCTTGGGGTACTCCACATGATATCAGTCTTTCTTTTGATTGCAACTTGTTAGTTGCTACCCTTTGGTATCTTTCAGTTAAGTAATTTTTAATCCAATCTAGTTCCTTGTTACATATCCCAATTTTTTCTATTTTCTCTAAGAGTCTATTGTGATTTACTGTGTCAAAAGCTTTACTGAAGTCAAGGTAGGCTGCCCTTGTTATTCTATCTTCATTCATATTTGTATACATATCTAATAGGTATTTTATTAGGGCTTCTTTTGTGGAACGCCTCTGTCAAAATCCATATTGGAACTCATACAATAGGTTATTGTTCTCCAGAAAAGACATGATTTGTTTGTGCATTGATTTTTCAAGCAGTTTTGCAGGTAAGGATATTGATGAGACTGGTCGATAGTTACTTGGATTTGTGGTTTGACCTGTTTTGTATAATGTTGTGACTTTTGATTCCTTCCAGCTTTTAGGTATGATACTATGAATAAGAGTTAGATTTATAATCCTTGCCATTTGTACGGATAATACCTTTAATATTTGTTTTAATAGCCAGGAAGGAATATTTTCAAATCCTGACGATTTAGTTGACGATATGCTTCCTAAAGTAATTTTCAACTTCTCTGCTGTTACTGGTTCAAAATGAAATTTTTGTTGTAATTGGTCTCTGTCTACTGGTTCATCCGTCACACCATATTTCTCATATTTTCTATTTTCCTCCTGAGTTGGAGGGGTTATTTTACCAGCTAGGTTGTTTCCTATTGAAGCGAAAAAGTCATTGAATTCGTATGGGACTTGCTGTGATTCTATGGGTAAATTATCATTCTCTAATATTATGTCTTGGTTTTGTATCTTAGTACTGTAAATTGGTTGTCCTAAGTCCGTAAATTGGTTGTCATGAATGTTTATATCTTTAACAGAAATCAATACTAAAACTAACCCTAAACCTAACCTTAAATTGGTTGTCCTAAGTCCGTAAATTGGTTGTCCTAAGTCCATAAAGGGAATCTCATTGGTTTAAGGAAGGGAGAAGTGGATGAATCGAGTGCTAAAAGGGCAACTTGCAATCTGGAAACTTGCAACAGTGTAACTATGAGGGGCAATGCCAAAGAAGTATGCTCTACTGTCCTGCTCTGCCTCCACTGTGTGTGAGTGTGTGTGTGTGTGAGTGTGTGTGTGTGTGTGAGTGTGTGTGTGTGTGGGTGCTGGTATGTGTGTCAGTAGGTGAGTCTCTACACCACTCCTAGATCCTGCTCTGCCTACACTGTGTGTGAGTGTGTGTGTGTCTGAGTGAGTGTGTGTGTGGGTCTGGTATGTGTGTCAGTAGGTCAGTCTCTACACCAGATCCTGCTCTGCCTCCACTGTGACTATAGCAGTGGTGTGAAGTAGGACGCATCACTACACTGACATACACTATACACACACCACATCCACTATATTAGGCTGATAAAGGAAGCTAGGGCAGGGGTTGAACCCCGCAACCAGCACTGGATACATCAGGTGGGTCACCATAGTATACCCTTCAAGTGTAGGAACAGTCTAGGCTTACAGCCTCTCAGATAAGATAAGATTATAATGGGATTAATGGGATATACTTGGATTCTAATGTCTCAGATAAGATAAGATTATAATGGGATTAATGGGATATACTGGGATGACAGGAGCCAGAGGCTTTCCCTCAGTTTGGAGGGAGTTGGTCAAATCTGAGCCTAGACTGAATACAGTGGAAATCAATGTGTGTGTGAGATGTGTATCTTTGATTTTGTATCTAGTATAAATAATGCTAGATAATGGTAGACTCAATATGTATGTGTGTGTTTGTGTGTGGTGGGTGGGGTGGCAGGGGCAGGGGCTAGTGTATGTATGGACTTAGACCTTATCGAGGTAGGGGGGAGGGGGCTAGTGTATGTATGGACTTAGACCTTATCGAGGTAGGGGGGAGGGGGCTAGTGTATGTATGGACTTAGACCTTATCGAGGTAGGGGGGAGGGCTAGTGTATGTATGGACTTAGACCTTATCGTGGTAGGGGGGAGGGGGCTAGTGTATGTATGGACTTAGACCTTAGATGGTAGGGGGGAGGGCTAGTGTATGTATGGACTTAGACCTTATCGAGGTAGGGGGGAGGGCTAGTGTATGTATGGACTTAGACCTTATCGTGGTAGGGGGGAGGGGGCTAGTGTATGTATGGACTTAGACCTTAGATGGTAGGGGGGAGGGCTAGTGTATGTATGGACTTAGACCTTATCGAGGTAGGGGGGCAGGGGCTAGTGTATGTATGGACTTAGACCTTATCGTGGTAGGGGGGAGGGGGCTAGTGTATGTATGGACTTAGACCTTAGATGGTAGGGGGGAGGGCTAGTGTATGTATGGACTTAGACCTTATCGAGGTAGGGGGGAGGGCTAGTGTATGTATGGACTTAGACCTTATCGTGGTAGGGGGGAGGGGGCTAGTGTATGTATGGACTTAGACCTTAGATGGTAGGGGGGAGGGGGCTAGTGTATGTATGGACTTAGACCTTATCGTGGTAGGGGGGAGGGGGCTAGTGTATGTATGGACTTAGACCTTAGATGGTAGGGGGGAGGGGCTAGTGTATGTATGGACTTAGACCTTATCGTGGTAGGGGGGAGGGGCTAGTGTATGTATGGACTTAGACCTTATCGTGGTAGGGGGGAGGGGGCTAGTGTATGTATGGACTTAGACCTTATCGTGGTAGGGGGGCAGGGGCTAGTGTATGTATGGACTTAGACCTTATCGTGGTAGGGGGGCAGGGGCTAGTGTATGTATGGACTTAGACCTTATCGTGGTAGGGGGGCAGGGGCTAGTGTATGTATGGACTTAGACCTTAGATGGTAGGGGGGAGGGGCTAGTGTATGTATGGACTTAGACCTTATCGTGGTAGGGGGGAGGGGCTAGTGTATGTATGGACTTAGACCTTATCGTGGTAGGGGGGAGGGGCTAGTGTATGTATGGACTTAGACCTTATCGAGGTAGGGGGGAGGGCTAGTGTATGTATGGACTTAGACCTTATCGTGGTAGGGGGGAGGGGCTAGTGTATGTATGGACTTAGACCTTATCGTGGTAGGGGGGCAGGGGCTAGTGTATGTATGGACTTAGACCTTATCGTGGTAGGGGGGAGGGGGCTAGTGTATGTATGGACTTAGACCTTATCGTGGTAGGGGGGAGGGCTAGTGTATGTATGGACTTAGACCTTATCGTGGTAGGGGGGAGGGGCTAGTGTATGTATGGACTTAGACCTTATCGTGGTAGGGGGGAGGGGCTAGTGTATGTATGGACTTAGACCTTAGATGGTAGGGGGGAGGGGCTAGTGTATGTATGGACTTAGACCTTATCGTGGTAGGGGGGAGGGGCTAGTGTATGTATGGACTTAGACCTTAGATGGTAGGGGGGGGGGCTAGTGTATGTATGGACTTAGACCTTATCGTGGTAGGGGGGAGGGGCTAGTGTATGTATGGACTTAGACCTTAGATGGTAGGGGGGAGGGGCTAGTGTATGTATGGACTTAGACCTTATCGTGGTAGGGGGGAGGGGCTAGTGTATGTATGGACTTAGACCTTAGATGGTAGGGGGGAGGGGGCTAGTGTATGTATGGACTTAGACCTTAGATGGTAGGGGGGAGGGGCTAGTGTATGTATGGACTTAGACCTTAGATGGTAGGGGGGAGGGGCTAGTGTATGTATGGACTTAGACCTTAGATGGTAGGGGGGAGGGGCTAGTGTATGTATGGACTTAGACCTTAGATGGTAGGGGGGAGGGGCTAGTGTATGTATGGACTTAGACCTTAGATGGTAGGGGGGAGGGGCTAGTGTATGTATGGACTTAGACCTTAGATGGTAGGGGGGCAGGGGCTATATATATCTAATGGCACGATGGATGTTTCAAATCAATGGAGACATTAACAGGATGTTCTGTTTCATAACACAAAGGATTGCATGGAAATTTGCAAGGCTTAATACTGGAATTTCTTTCAAGTTTGTAAGCAAACACTAGTATCCCTGAAACCTCTCTAACCTACTATATATATAAATGTGTAGTAGTTCTACTATAATCCTCTAGGTACCATCCATGAAGGATTGGTACACCTATGTGTTAACAGAAGTGCCTACGCTTGTCCTTCTGTATTTATACCTTGAGTATCACTAAATATCCTGCTTGCCTCTTATGTTCTTATCCTTACTCCTTCATGTTACTCTTATAGAGTTACCGATCTGTTTATTCACTTTATTTCATTCCTATATCCTGTTTATCTCAACGTATGCCTTTCTTGTACTCCTTGCTATGTTGTGCTACCTTTGTGTAGCTTTGTGTGGATTACTCTAGCCTGGCCGGACAATCCAGATCTGGGCCGTTTAACAGACTGTTAATAAACAGACGGATAAGGAGTTGCCTTGTTGCCTTGTTTATTTATTGTCGAGAGTCTGCGAATCACTACAAAAAAATTTAATATTTATTTTATATGATATGCATTATTATATAGGCACTTTTCTTTTTATCGACACAATTTCTAGACTTGTATTTCATGATAATAAGGCATTATTTTAGAAAGCAATAGTATGGTATCAGGCATATTCCATTCGATGCTACATTATATATTTAGTAAGTAGCATCTCACACAGTGGATATTCCAAAAAGGAAAAGGACTTACCAAAAAGGAAAAGGATATTCAAAAAAGAAATGTCTTGGATATTTAGTATAGGCATTTTAGGTAGATTTAGGCCAAACCTGGAATAAAATAATGTAAAGCTGATTTTTGGATATATGATGCGGGACACATGCGGGATCATTCCCTGAAAAGTCCCCACCTAGGGACTGGGTGCTTTTTGAGATTTTGACGTTTTTGCATAATTTTCCACAAAATAGCATCGGTCTCTATGGGAAAAAAGCACCTGACTCATTAAAAATATTTAGCATTGTTATTTGCAGGGAATATAACATATATAAAATATACTGTACAGATTAGGGTATCATATTAAACAAGTGTGTATGGAGATTCCATAAATATATTTTTCAACAAAATATCTTTATTTTTTAATTTTGTTGCCATGGCAACGGTCAGATTTGGGTGAAAAAAGCATTTTTTCAGATCAGGTCATACTATTTGGGGACCTAATTGTCTACATTGTGCACGTTGTGACACCTTTTTGAAACTTGGCATGGTGTTAAATAAGGCCTGAAACTTAGCTGCAAAATTCAAGATGGCCGCCCAAAACAGTAAATATGGCATATCTTGGCTTCTATTTGGTAGATCTTCAACTATAATACCACTTCATTGTTGTTTTTAAGTATAATGAATTCATTTCTCAAGGTCATTTTATGTTCCAAGGTCATTTTCAAGGTCAAAATCCAATATGGCCACCACTGAGTAACAAGAATGTTATCTCAGCAAGTAAGACTATCAGTGAGATCAGATGTTTTGCCTATTTTGCAACTAAACTCAACTGCACAGTGGCACATGCAAATCCACTATTTATATTGCCACCTCATTATTATGTTGTTTTGTTATTGCAGGGTACAGCGTAAAACTCATCTCATCTAGATGTTTGTCACCATTACACATACAAGATGATATTTATCCACCATCCAAGCAAAGAGTTGATAAAGCAACACTGTCTGAATTCCAAACCAAATGATATTATTAAAGGAGCGGTGGAAGGCCAAGTAAGACTCTTTACTCTGGATAAGCTCCAACATGTAGATGTTAATGAGTATAAATGTCCAGGTGGGGTAGGACTGATACACCTGGCTGTCCACTATAGCCAGCTTGAAGTGGTGAGGTCACTACTAGCTGCAGGAGCTGATGTGGACTTGGAAGGACCAGGAACACACATCGTAAAGCATCATGCCTCAGGAACTGATGTGGTTGTAAAGCAGCCAGTTTTCACAGCATTGCATCAGGCCACCGTAAAGGGAGATGTTGGCATGATTGAAGTGTTATTAGATGCTGGTGCAGATGTCAACAAACTAACTGGCAATGGTAAAAGTCCCCTCCATTATGCTATAAAGGAAGAATATTGTGATCTAGTACAAATGCTGTTGCTAAGAGGTGCTACACATTCAACAACAGAACCAGAGAAAATTCCTCCCAGTGCAGATACACAAACCACATTATATCCTTTACATCTTGCAGCAGAACAAGGGCATACAAGTATCATTCAACTATTCCTTAATAGAGGTTGTGCTATTGATACTATGAATGAATCAAATGAGACAGCACTATCTTTGGCATCTCGTGAGGGCACCATAACTTCTGTGGAATTTCTATTACAGCATGGTGCTGATGTTAAGCTAACATCAATAAAGCAATATCATAATCCAGCAATAGTGAGGACATTAGCAAGGGCAGGTGCTAATGTGCATGGACCAGAAGGCAGAGAAGACCCACTCCATGATGCTATTTTCTGGGGAGATTTATGCACAGTAAAGGTGCTTGTAGATGCTGGTGCTAGAATGGATGTGCCAGATAGCCAGACTGGTTTCCTTCCTTTAACAAAGGCTATACGATCTCAGTCCACAGAAATGGTAGAGTATTTCTTGATGCTGAATCATGATCCAAATGAATGCTCTATAGTAGACAATGGAGAAGGGGATAGACGGACTGCTCTTAGTGTAGCAGTGAATGACATGAATGTTGAGATCATGAAGCTTTTGTTGCAGTATGGGGCAGATGTTAATCTTTGTAGTGAGACTGGTAACACCCCTTTATTTGTAGCAGCCTATGGTGGACAACAAGATATTGCAGTAGAGCTTCTACTTAAGGCAGGAGCAAATGTAAATCAGGCAAATGCTTATTCTTCAACTCCTTTGCATCAGGCAGTATGGGAGGGTTCAATTAAAAAAGTCAGACTTTTGATTGAGTATGGTGCTGATGTAAATGCTAAGGATAAAGATGGCCTTACTCCCTTGCATGTGTCAGCTGTGTTAGGGGAAGAAGATGTTGTGAAATATCTATTGTCTGCCAGAGCATCGATCAACAATGTGTCTATTCATGGTGAAACTGCACTTCATCTTGCTACTGATTGTGATAATCTAGACATAGTGAAGATACTTATGGCAATGGGCGCTAGAGGGGATGTCAGAGACCACACCGGTACAATGGGCGCTAGAGGGGATGTCAGAGACCACACCGGTACAATGGGTGCTAGAGGGGATGTCAGAGACCACACCGGTACAATGGGTGCTAGAGGGGATGTCAGAGACCACACCGGTACAATGCCTTTACATTTGGCAGCAGTGAGAGGACTTCCACACATGGCAGAATATCTGATCCTCAAGAACAAGTGTGTGATCAATTACTCAGATGTATTTGGTGCAACTCCACTTCACATGGCAACATTTAATGGTAATGAAACAACTGTTCAGGTTCTCTTAGACAATGGAGCTGATAAAGATCTTACCTACAGAGGAGAACTCCCTCTACATATAGCTCAGCGTTGTGGACATTATTCTCTGGTCAAACTCTTTGATAGTGCCAATCCAGTCTTAAACAGTCTGGTGAGCTTAGACACCTTTTTGGAATCAATGGTAAATACAACTGGAATTGGAAAAGTAGCTGATACTGATCCTGATGTAAAGATTATCAATGATACGGTGGAATCATACATGAGAGAAGTCCTGGCAAGAGTGGCAAAACTTGATCCTAGGTTCACAGGGGAGGTTATTCTGTCTGGGAGTGTATCTGAACAATGCAAAGTTGGGATGCCTGATGAATGTGATATCATGTTAAACCTGGCATGTTTCAATAGAAGCAAAGGCTTCGAGGTACTGGAGGATGTTTCTGTATTACCTCAGTATGCAAAATTAAAAATCATAGATGATGAAATGAAAAGCCTATGGCCTGAAATGATGGTTGAACCAGCAAATGGTTTCCTACTACCAGGAACATTCAAGCGAATTCTCATGGACAACATTGGAGATGTTCTATTACAAGATGACTTCCAACCTCCATCTGGCATCTATTGTTTCCAAAATGGCTTTCCTCCAAATAGTGTGAGGCAGTGTGCGGTGGATGCTACAAGATCAGGATTCATGATGACTTTCTATTGGTGGAGTGGCTGCTACAAAGGACTGAAAATTACTGTTGACATCATTCTTGCATTCCCAATGCTGCATTCACCCACCAGCTTGACTAAGAGAGTTCCAAGTGAAGACAGTGAAAAACCAGTTTGTTATTTGGTACCAAAGACTGGTGATAAGTTGAATAAGTACCTATGGCGGTTGTCTACTTCCAACATAGAAAGAGAAAAAATGCTCACTCTACCAGAGGAGGCCAAACAATCATACATCAGAGCCAAAGTGCTGTTGACACAGGCAGGCTCTCTTGCTGACACTGCCAATGGAGTCTACCCTGTGCCATCTTTCTACCTTAAAACATCATTTTTCTTTGAACTGGAAAGATTCCCAGGCAATACTGAATGGCAGGGATCAAAGCAGTTGGATAGGATGGAGAGCATGTTTAAAAGGCTAGGCAACTGGCTCAGAGACTATGAAACAGTCCCCTCATTCTTTATTGAAGGAGGTTTTATAAACATTCAAAATGAAATGAAATCTGATTCCGAAATATACAAGTTGGACAATGTCTTAAACATTATAAAATTCCTTATCGACCATAAGTACAAAGCCATTAATGTTTGCCCTCGAGACATGTGCCATATTTTGGATATAAATCAACAATATGAATCCAAGGTAGCCAGTAACAATACAGACATTGCCCCCGGGTACACAAGCAATTACAAAGTACAAAGCGAGGCAATTATGCCACTGAACTAGCTGCCTGGAATGACCAGTCAAATTTGTTACCAGGTAGCGCATCGGTCGACCGTATCGAGTGACCGCGGGACTGGCCTTGCTGAAAGCAAGGCAGGTTAGGCACAGTTCCTAGGGTGGAGTACAAAGCCATTAATGTTTGCCCTCGAGACATGTGCCATATTTTGGATATAAATCAACAATATGAATCTGAGGTAGCAAGTAACATTGAATAAATGTAAATTTAGTTTGTTTCAGGTGGATATTACCTTGGGGAATAGACATTCTATTATGATATATTCAATGAGGAATTTCAATCAAGGTGCCTTCTTTTAACATTTATCCAAGCTCAAGATAACACCAGGAAATTTAACAGGATGCACAAATACACCCCTTATTCCAGAGATTGAATTAATGTCTGAATTATTAATGTTTTTCCAAAGACATTAAATCTATGGACAATAAATATATATGGTTGATAGTATATTTTTTTAACATTTTAGGGTCGATAATTTGGTGGGCCTCCTTCTGTAACCTGTTCCACGAATACGTTATTCTATTTAATACAGATTTTCTAATTTGTTCGTTCTTGGGGGTGATACGTTTCATGACTTTTTTACCTAAAGTAAAATTTCGAGTATTTATACTACGTAAATCTAGATATCGTGGATTTCGCATCAGACGGTGTCCTGCCTGTAGGAGGTGGAGCCTCCTCCTATGTTTCAAAGGTAATAATTTCAGGGTTATATGTAGATCTTTTACACTAGCACTCGACGGCACCTCGTAGATGACCCTTAATATCTTGTTTTGGATTATTTGTAGTCGGTGGACATTGTTAGTTGTACTAGAATCATAGAGGATATAAGCTATGTCGATTGTATATTAAAAGCTTTTCTTCATGAATAAACATATCAAACTTACAATATAGAAATACTTATTACGTGTTCTAGTATCATTGGAATTAGCCTGACCTCATCTTTCCCAATAAGGTGATAACTCACAATCCGACCTGTGACTTTTCTATGAAACATTACATATCTTCCTTCCTCACATATATCTGACTCTCGGGAACATAAACACAAAGTTGCAGGTTTCCAGACCACTCCATTTATTGAATAAGCAGAAAAAAAGGCAGAGGAACTCAGATGACCACCGCAACGGCGGAAAGGTTCAGGTGGCACCCATATATATTTGTATTCCTTATATACTGCACACAATACATGTACAAAATACACAAGTAGAAAACAATGATCTGGACTAAAGCCTGGGTTCCATTGCCCCGTTACTCTGCCGACTCATTGCACCAACACACAGCTTCCACATGAATACATAGAATAAAATGTACAATGTATAAAATCCTATGATACCACTTGAACATTTGATATAACCACATTAGTTGTCGTTTGTCTTTTGTATTGATCTGAATTTTTTCGGATTCATTCTTGCTTGTTTTTTGGTATGTTTAGTCTTTCTGCGACATGTGATGCTCTTTTGTCTAATGTATATTGATGTTATACCCTGGTGAAGGTTCTTATATTTGTACTAGCAAAATACCCGTCCTCTGGACGGCCACCCTCTCTCCCCACACTTCCCCCTCACCCTCTTTTCCCTCCCCCTCTTCTCTGACTTTGATACCTATTTTTCTCTCCCACCCCATCTCCGAGTTTTCCACCCTCTCCCACTCCTCTTCCTCATGTTCCCCCTCCTCGCTTTGTCTCCCTCCTCTCTCTCCCTTCCCCTATATCCTCTCCCTCCTCTCTTTCTCCCCTCTTCTTTCCCCCCTCCCCACTCCTATTCCTACAACCTCTTCTTCACTCTCCCACTCCTCTGCATGTAGGACGGTCACCTTCTCTCCCCATACTTCCCCCTCTCCCTCTTTTCCCTTCCCCTCTTCTCTGTCTTTCATACCTGTTTTTCTCTCCCAACCCTATTTCCGATTCCCCCCTTCTCCCTCCCCTTCCTCATGCTCCCCCTCCCTGCTTTCTCTCCCTCCCCTCTCCCCCTTCCCCTACATCCTCTCTGGTCTCTTTCCCCCTCCTCTTCTTTACCTCCCTCTCCCCCACTCCTATTCCTACACCCTCTTCTTCACTCTCCCATTCCTCTGCATGTAGTGTAGGGCTGCCAACTCCAGCTTTTGGAGGTCCTAAAATGCCCATGTCCAGCCTCCAGATTTGAATCCTTTAAAAGCTTTTTGGAGGGATTGGAAATCAAGCCCTAAAGCATTAATAATTTCGGAATTTTAGGATTTATTCCGGCTGTACCGATCACTTTGTACTAAGACCTTAAAATCTGCCTTATTGGTCAAGCAACTAAACTTCAAACAAACCTTATATTTCGTTTGAGATGTTACGCCTAGTTATTAAAAAAATGTAAATATTATATGAGATATACCATTTTGCAGATTATTGATGAAAATCCAAATTTCTTATTAATAGAAGATATGTCCATCTGAAATTTTTCATTAAAAAGTAAAATGTAAATCAGCCCACAGCAATATAGACTGACAGGAGGGCCTGCCCCCGGACCCTCTAGAAGCGGTCCCTGTCTTTGGCAGCCACCTTACTTGGACACTGGGCCTTCCAAAAGTTGGCTGCCCTGAGTTAGGTCTCCCTGGACATAGGTTGTGGGAAATGACGTAGTATCTCTCAGGGGCTTTCCCAGGCTATAAATAGAGTGGTTATCCCGATTTAAAAAAGGCTTCAAAATCACATTTCCACCCCAAATACCGTCACAAACCACATACGACGACATCCAGAGAGGGGGGAGAGACCTCTAAAGATGAGTAAAGTGGTTTGTAAAACAACAAATTCCGAGAACATTCTGGACAAAGAAAACCTTCTTTCTACCATATCTTTTCTACCTCCTTGCCTAAAAATCGCTCTAGCTTTATATTATATGGATTGTTTTATTTTATCACCTTTCTAAACTTTAAATACGTGTGTAATGATTGACCATTTGGTTTTTTCCCCTAATTAAATAACAATATCATTTGCATTATCTTGATGTACGACTCTATGAATGCTTACTTTTTCCCTCAGCTAAAACTGAGAATAGTGTATGACAACATAATGTCTCTGGCTGAATAAAAACATTTAAAACAAAACAAACATGATGCCGTCTACTGCCCACTAATAACATTTTGCCAATACAAATTATATCAAAACACAAGACGTTTCATCATGTCTCAGTATCGGTGTTGTGTGCTGTTTGGTGCTGAGAAGTCTCATAGTGAACTGGTATTATTCTCTCAATTTGCAGAACCATCCAAACTGAAAAGATAAATATAAGAGAATATGTATCACATTTGTGCATTTCCGTTTGCTATCAGGGATATAATAGCTTGCTATTTATCTTTAACATCCCATTCAGCCAGAAAGGAGGGCTGGGATGGGAATATATATCTACTCTTTGTCTGTACATGTACATGTCACACACGGCGGGGGGGGGGGGGGGGGGGTGTCAGAGGTCAATTCATGATTATAAATTCTAGCTGTTTTTTCACGTTTTCTTAAATGTTGTCGATCAATTTAAATGGAATGATATTTTCTCTTGTCTACAAACCTGAGGTGTATCTAGGAACCATGGGGTAACAACATCAACCTGTCACTGATATTGCCTGCTATTTAAACATGTCTAATAAAAAGTATGGGACCATGAACTTGATAAATAAAAATGTTTTATAAACAATAAAAGACCTACCAATAAGAACAAGTACTTGAGCTGCGAGCCATGTCACCAGACCGCGTTGGATGCCAATATTGAGATTAAAGACTGGGACTGTGACAGCCTGGAGGAAACTGTTCAAAGAGAAGATAGAGTTGAGTACAACACCAACTTCAAATATAGCAATCTTAGAGATCCATTCCATCACCTCCTCACCAGAGAAGTAGAATCTGCACTTGTGACTGTAGCTCAGTGCAAAGCCGAGCATGACCAGCACCCAACATGCCATGGACGGTATAACAAACATGAGGGAGAATGTATTGGGTGCATAGATGCGGTAATCAACATTGATATCCAAGAGGTCCAACTCGGGAATCTCCAACTTCAATTTGAGGTCATCAAAGATACGAAAGGCGTCGGTGCTGAGCAGTGTCGGCATCAAGGGTGAGACAATGGCTTTGAGAGCAGCTCCAAACAGGTCACACACATCGCCATCTGCAGCCAGATCTGCACCTTGGGCTGCACAACCTTCTGACTTAACCAGGAAACGGTTACTGAAATGATAAGTATTCATCAATTAGATTCCTGCCTGGGGTTGAGGGAGTATTATAGTAGAACAGCAAGAGGTTCAAAAAGGCTTTATTTTAGAAGTTACCCATACCCAAAGGGTAACAAGACATGCCATACACCAAATTAATATATCAGAATATGTCTGATAACATTTGCGAATTTTGGTGCGGGCCGAGAAAATTAGTGGGATATTATATATGGAAGTACTGTCAGTCACAGAGTCACTCTAGAACTATGAAATATTATCATCATCCTTTTTGTATTTCCAACAGCCTACTCTGAGAATAGTGTAACTGTTACATAATGTTTATTTGCTGAGTAAAAAATATTAAATACAAAAAATCTAAGTACAAACATGCAAGTAAGTACATGCAGAGTAGAATGTCAGATTATTATAGCAATGAGTTTTGATGAAACTAAATCTCACTCTGTGTTATCCATATATTGTTCTGATTAATGCATGGAAGTTGCTGGAATACATTATAATACACTGCAGGAAATCACATCTTGACTCTTTAGGTTCATTAACACATACAGTGTAGTAGGTTGGAATCAATGGTATACTTTTATTTTATTTATTTTTTTATTAGGAGTATTTATCAGCCAATACATATAAAATAACATTGTAATACAGACATTCAAAACATATTATAAACATAACAAGATAGTGTGTAGGACGGGTAGGGAACAGCCTCAGTCTTAGTCTAGCTAAGTCTGGTAAAATAATACTTACATGAGCTTTGCATATTTAGGTTTGAGTATTGGGTCAAATGTGATCCAGGACATGGAGATGGAGGCAATGGAGAGTGCTAGCGACAGGGAGATGAGGACCATGCTCAGCATCCAGCCTTGGGGTGGGATCTCACCTGCACCAACTGTACGTAGGTCCTGCATCCAGCCTCCAACCCTGGACTTGACATTGTCCACCACCGTGTCAGAGCCATACTTATTGGTGGCTTTCTTCCTCTTCTGAGCCTTTGTTTCTAAGGGTGCAAGTTGGACTTGGTTCTTCTGAGCCGTGACTTGAACAGGTGCCGGTTGGACTTGATTCATTTGAACCGTGGCTTGTACAGGTGCAGGGGGGACTTGGTTTGTTTCAATAGTTTCACTGCTCTTTGTTATATTACCTACAATAAATGGTTTTTACATGTCATGTGTTCTAGGGAAATTAGTGACTTATATATGGGTCAGATTTTCAGAAAATGTACAATTGTCAGCTCTACACATTTAGGAAAGTCTGCTAAATTTGGCTGACAAATGAAGAATACCGGGTATATCTGAGTATATTTGGTATGGCATTGATTTAAAGTATCAGTTCTGTTATGTTAAACTGCATTTTGATGCTCATTTTTGTCCTAAATGTGGGTTATTTGAGAGGATTGGTGAAGACGAATTGTACATTTTCTGAAAATCTGACCCATCTCACTTGCGTTTTGTGAATCTGTTGCCCCATATGCATCTCGCGTTTAGTTATATCTTAGGCTACTTACCTTCTTTCTTTTTCTGTCTGACAAGGAGGAATATGGTGTTGATAAACATAAGGAAGGAAGCGACCGTGGAGCAGATGTAAGCAGATTCTATGAAGTACCAGCCGGAATGTTTCTTCAGTACAGCCTTCACTAGTGGCAGACCATCAGCCATGGTCGCCAACTACACACATAAAAACAGAGTCAATATATTAGTCCAAGTCTGATAATGAATTAAAAGTATGTAATACAAACAAAATGGCATCCAACTGATGACTTTATTAGCCTCGCCGATACAAGTCATCGGTCATGGCATAGGAGGTGGGTAGGGCACTAAAACATGTTAACCCAGTTGAATAGAATAGAATTGAATAATCTTTTATTTGTCTAAGTAATACAAGAGATAGACAAACAGGTCTACAGGCCTCTGGGAAGGTCCCAGCTCTTCCAGCCGTTACCTTTATTTAAAGGATAGATTTCTACATAGGCATCTAGAATGTTAAAATGGCAAGACAGAATAAAAGCAACATACTATAATATTACTTAATGTAGTGGTCGTGTGTTTTATGGGTTCCGGGATAGTGCAGTCCGGGAGTCCGAGACTGTCCGCTGGTTGATTCCAGTCCTTTCGGACTGACGCCAGAGGGCAGTCAAGGGCTCTCGGATCTATCCGAAGCACAGACCCTGGAAGAGTGGTCTGTAGCTTATTTACTATTATTTGTATTCATCACTTTATATTGTGTCTTTTCCTTATATATTGTCATTTTATGCTATGCAAATGTTCCTTTATGTGTTCGTACCCAATCTCTGGTTTTACTTATTCTTAACTTCGCTTTTATAAGAATATCTGTGATATCGATATTCTTCACACCTTGTTTATACTATTTCCTATTGTATATGTTCTCTTTCTGGCTGGTCCAGAAAGGGGTTGGTCTAAGGTTGTGAGGTAATAAAACCAGAGTATGAGAGTAATTCTTGTTCCGTTTTATTCCTAAGCTAAGAGTCCCGAACCGAGTTCACTACAATTGGTGCCGTGACCAGTTCTTAGCCACAACCAGAAGTTAGCTTTTCAAAAAGCCTGAAAAGTGTTCGGATCCATCCAGGTAGAATTCTATGAAATAAAAAAAAGAGAAAGAGGTCGGTAGAAATGTCAGACCTAAATAGAGCGAGTCAGACGGAACAGTCGGCCGGGGCGACTGGAGGTGCGGGCAGAGGCAGAGGTAGAGGTACAGGTGCTGTACCGAAGGTCCGAACCGCAGTGCCTAGGCCGAGTCCAAGCACAAAGAAAATTACACAAGATGTTTGGGCATTCCGCGATCCTCGCGAAAGATTTTTTTCGGACGATACGGATGAGGGCTCCCCACAGAGGAAAGAGTCTACTCCACCTCTGCAGTCTCAGGTAGAGGCTTGGCGCAAAGCCTATGAGCGGGCGCACAAGTTCAGCTTGGGCCAGAGAAACCAAGTGGTAATGTTGGAAGATCAGAATGCAGAGCTCCAGAGAACTCTACAAGATTATGCTGAGAGGAGTGATCGTTCAACAGCCAGGTTAATGGCTGAAAACGAAAAACTCCGGGCCGAAGCTTCTAGAGTCGATGATTTGTCCAGATTAATAAATCAGGCAGATCAGACAACAGAATCTCCGAAGGCACAGCCAACGTTAGAGCAGGTGGCTGCTATTTTCGGATTGGGGACGGGCACGGGACCCGAGTCCCCGATAGAGAATCCAGCATCCGAAGAAACTGGCAATGTGAGGAATGAAGGGCAGGGGGAGTCTTATGTACTTAGGACTCCTGCTTCCTTCGTTAGGGGAACCGAAAAGAAGGTCCAGATTATGACCCCGGAAATTCCCCAAACTTCCTCACCAAACCAGGGAGTAGTCACCCCACCCACTGGTACAGCGGGTAGACCGGGCATAGGAGCTGGCATCTCCACCATTAAGAAACTGGCGGATAACACTATTGGTTATCCGGGTGGACATGTCACGGATGGAACCTATGTCCGTCATAATGTTGTTGGTAGTGCAGGTGCTGATTCCTCGCGGAGTTATGTTCCTGTGGCTCATAGTACAACAATGAGGAGAGAAACATACTCATTCAAAGATAAATCCTTGACACAAGGATTAAGATATGACGGGCCCGAGCCAGCTGCAAGCTCATTTCATTATGAGTACATGCATGACGCGGCAAGTCATGTCCCGAAGATGTCTTTCTTGAAGCAATGGGATTCTTCCAAAGACAGTTGGAGCATTCATCTGGGAGAGATGAGGGTGATGGCAGAAGCTCAGAATTGGTCAGACGATATTTTCTTGATGTTTCTGAAGTGTACCTGCCGCCGCCAGGTTCAGGAGCTGGGGGAGTTACCCCCTGGACTGAAACTCCCAGAGTTTGTCCAGCATATGGAGGCAAATTTCGGGGAACACAACTCCCGGAAGAAGGAGGCCATCTTCTATGCTGCGCGACAAACCATGAATCAGACTAGTCGCAACTTCGCAAATGAAGTTGTGAAGAAAGCCCGAATTGCCTTCGGCAATGTAATAGACTATACCGGACGCACATTGTGTTTGAAGGTATATCTAGATGGCCTATCCAACGCCAAGGAAGCTTGGTGGATACGACTCCAGGAACCTTATGACTTGGAACAGGCCGTCCATTGGTCCGAGGTGTTCGAGGGAGCTGATTTGGATGCTGGCAATACTGTATCCATACAGAACACTACCGCTAGTTCAGCGCCGGACTTTTTCGGACCGCCTGAAACTGGTGGAGGGCATAAAAGCAAGACCCCGAAGAAGTCTGTCATTGCCCAGATTACTGAGGCATTGCACGCCAGTGATAAAGTGGAGTCAGAAGAAGAAGACTCTGGCATTGGCGCAATTGTACAGGCCATTCAGTCATGGCAGGCTCACAAGAAACCAACCCCGGATGCCCCGAAAACATCTTATTATGAGAGGTCTGGGTATAGGGGGAAGAAAGAGTTTCCGAAAAATAAACCCTGCTACTTCTGTGGTGATTTTGGACATAGAATCTCTGAATGTTCAAAGAAGAAGGGGCTGTTCAAACTCCTTGCAGAATCCGAAGCAAGGACAGCCAAAGCAGGAAATTCGGAAAACTAGAAGGGGCCCTCATGAGAAGCGTAGTGAGGGTCGACGGCAAGGCGCTTCATAATACCGCAATCCGAGAGGAGTATGAAAGTAGTGTAGAGATCGGGAGTAAAACCCAGGCACCGCTTAGTACGCTCGGAGGAATCCCAAGTGTGGACGAATCCGAGTCGAAAGGTGGAGAATCTAGATCGTTGCCGGACGGTAAAGCTCTTTCAAAGGTCTGTACTCCTTTGAGAAGTCCGGAGGATGACCCTGATATACGATGGGGGGAATCCGGATTCCAAGCTGAGGAAGGGCAGATTTTAATGGTCAAGAAGAACCGTAATAAACCTGCCAAGATTCAGAAAGTTTCTGTGCTACGGAAGGAAACTCTGGAGATCCCGTCTAAGTTATTAGTTCGGGAGAGATGGTATGCCCCAGTGATGGTAGGTGGGATGAGTGGATTCTTTTTGGTTGATCCTGGTGCTACTACCAGTTTGATCACTAAGAAGTTCTATGATTCCCTTCCACATCCACCGCCAATGATGCCGGTCCGAACGGTGTGTGCGATGGGAGATGGAACACCTATTAACACTTATGGTAGCGTGCTATGTCCGTGGAATATAGGTGGACGGACCTATATGATTACATGTCTCGTTGTCAGTGGTTTACAAGGCCCTGAGGATGGGATACTCGGTGCAGATTTTTATTATGTGCATCGATGTAGTCTTGATTGGTCAGGATTACTTTACTTGGATAACTACGGTCATTCCGTGAGTTGTAAACTCTGGAAGAGACAAGGTAGTAGTAAAGAAAAGTCCTCCGTGAAGGCGGTGCAGGTCGGAAATTCACTTGCAGGTATAGAGGTGACACTCAAAAGAGGTGTAACCCTTGTACCCGGCAAAGTGACTCTGGCCGAATTAAACATTCACGGTGGTTCAGACACATCGGATGGATTGATGTTCGAGCCAGACCAAAAATTACTAAGTGACTATGCCTTGGGAAGCTTGAATACATACGTATCAGGTGACGGGAAACCGGCTGTGGTGGCATTTAGTAATCCGTCCGGGCGAGCTATTAAGCTCGGAAAGAGAAGAATGGTAGGCAGATTGTATAGTGTGACTTTACTTTCACAAGATTCAGTCATGTCTGGGGAAGAGGATGACGGTGTGATCGAAGAGGTAATCATCAATTCAATACAGGTTATGGAATCACCTGTGGCGGATGATGATTTGATCTCACCTGAAATGCCCGAGAAAATGCCCCCCACTGTGTGTCCGCTGGCTAAGTTAATATCGGACTCAGACCTGCGGGATCAAAAAGAAATTAAAAGTGCAACAGATCTACTGAAAGAATATCAGGACTGTTTCTCCATCCCAGGATCCGGGAAACTACTGGGATGTACACATAAAGTCCGACACGCTATTAATACGGGTGACGCAGCCCCTATTAAGCAAGCGTATCGTCGGATACCAGTGGCAAAGAGAGACAAGGCCGAAGCAGAGATCTGGAAAATGTACAAAGAAGGCCGGATCGAACATAGCAGCAGTCCTTGGGGTGCTCCTATAGTTATGGTGGCCAAGAAAGATGGGACCCAGAGGTTTTGTGTCGACTATCGTCAGCTAAATGCAGTGACCATAAAAGATAGTTTTCCATTACCTCGGATAGATGAGTGTGTAGAAGCCCTTGGAGGAAACAAGTGGTTCTGCACCCTAGATCTAGAGAGTGGATATTGGCAGGTAGCCATGGATGAGGAAAGTAAACACAAAACTGCTTTTCTGTCCACTGTGGGCTTATTCCAATTCAAAGTTATGGCTTTCGGATTGTGTAATGCCCCGGCTACTTTCCAACGCATGATGGATCAGATGTTAGACGGACTCAGATGGAAGTCCTGTCTGGTCTATTTGGACGATATTGTGGTTTTCGGAGAGACTTATGAGCAGTGTCAAAGTAACCTCAGACTCGTCCTAGACCGAATCCGAGACTATGGTCTAAAACTAAAACCGAAGAAATGTGATTTCTTTCGGCAAAGAGTGGAATATTTGGGAAGAATTGTATCTCCGGATGGCATTCAAGCTGATCCGAAGAAGGTACAAAAGGTCAAGGACTGGCCTATTCCCAAGAATGCCAGAGAGGTGAGGCAATTCCTTGGTTTTGCTTCTTATTACCGAGAATTTCAAAAGGATTTCGGAATAATAGCAGCCCCTCTGCAAGATGTAGTGACCGCGGCAGGGAAAGAGAAGCGCTATAGCAAGCCTATAGTGTGGACGCCACGGTGTGACGATGCCTTTAGCAAGCTGAAAGAAGCCCTAGTAACTTCTCCAGTGTTGGGATTTCCCCGGAAAGTGGGAGACTTCATTCTGGACACGGATGCTAGCGGTTTCGGGATGGCTGGAATCTTGTCTCAGATCCAGGATGGGAGAGAAGTGGTATTGAGCTATGCTAGCAATAGTTTTTCTAAATCACAGAAGAATTATTGTGCTACCAAACGCGAGCTCTTAGCCGTTCTGACCTATCTGAAAAAGTTTCGACATTACCTATTGGGAAATCGGAACTTTGTGGTTCGGACAGATCATGCATCCTTACGTTGGTTGCTAAACTTTAAGGATCCAACTGATATGCTCGCGCGGTGGTTATTGACGCTGCAGGAGTATGGTCTGGATCAGAATATGATTGTCCATCGTGCTGGAAAGAAGCATGAAAATGCTGACGCGTTATCACGACTTCCCACTCGGAAATGTGGAAGACTAGATTGCTCGGATTGTGGTGTTCATGATGCTGTGGCTGCCCCCACTACTGTGGCTTTAGGCACACAGGAGCAAGTGTTGCGGGAGGCTCAGCAAGAAGATCCACTCATCAAAAGATTACTGGCTATTGTTGCGGGTACAGAGGATGTCCCTAGCAGAGAAGATCTAGCTGGAGAATCCAATGAATTCCGTACATTTGTCCAGCATCTGGGTAATATGGAAATGAGAGAGGGTGTGCTATGTCTGGGTTGGACAAGACTAGCCACAGGAAGGAAGTATTGGAGGAAACTCATTCCTGCCTCTTTGAGAAAGGAAATATTCCAAGGGATGCATGGTCCGAAGATCTCGGGTCATTTCGGTACATTTAAAAATTCTTGGTCAGCTAAAATGAAATATTACTGGCCAGGGATGAGGTACGATTTGAAACGATGGATCCGGGCCTGTCCGGAATGTAGTATGAGGAAATCCAGACAAGGGGGAGGGACTTCCCTCCTTAAGAAAGAAAAACATGGGGATAGGTGGAATCGGATAGGATTGGACATCTTGGGACCTCTTCGGACAACTCCCAGGGGAAACAATTATATCATGGTGGTAACGGATCATTTTTCGAAATGGGCCGAAGCCTACCCCATGGCAGATCACACTGCAGAGAGTTGTGCAGATGTACTCTTCAGAGAATGGATCCTACGATTCGGGTGCCCTGTTGCTTTGCAAACCGATGGAGCTCCCGAGTTTAGGTCTCTGCTCTTAAGATCCTTGTTAGAAATGTTGGGGGTTGAGAAATTAATTACTCTTCCCTACAGACCCATGAGCAATGGTCAAAGCGAGAGACTCAATCGTGTCCTCGTGGAACAATTGTCATGTCTAACAGATGGAACTGAAGATAACTGGGATATATTAGCGCCCTGTATTGCTCATGCTTATCGGGCCACGGTACATGCCAGTACACTCTGTACTCCGAATTCTGTAGTCTTCGGGACAGAACTGGTGGCACCAATGGATTTAGTCTTTGGTGTGACACCAGGAGAACTGGATTTCCCATGCAAAGTGGGATATGTGGAGCACTTGAGACAGTGTATGAGAAAGGGGCACCAGTACGTGAGAAATAATCTCGGAATTTCTGCAGTCCATCAGAAAAGGGATTATGACAAACGTTCTCGTCCTCCGAGATTCCAAGTGGGGGAGGTAGTATACCGATTCTGTCCCCCAAAGGCCTCTAAAAAGATCGGACCCAAATGGGATGGGCCTTATGTCATCAAAAGATTCATAGGAGGTACCACCTGTGAATTAGAAACCTCGGAAGGTCTGATGAGATATCATATAGACTACTTGAAGCCAGCCTTTGACGAAAATGGACCCATACAGGCAGCGAACCTGCATCGGGCGTCCGAATTTCAGAAGCAGGCTAAAACAGGTAGAGATATTCTCCGACTTATCGATGGGAAAGTAGTAGCTGGGAAAGATTGTATAGTTCCTGCGGCGAAAGCTAAAATAACTATAGGGGCCAAGCCGAGAGGCAGGCCCCGAAAAGTTAAACCAGCAGGACAAGAGAAGCCCGTCCGAAAGAGGGGTAGGAAGACAAAGAGAGCGGATACTGTAAAAACTACAGCTCCTGTGTCAACTATTCCTCCTCCTGTGACAGAGAAAGGCCGAGGCAAAGTGAAAAAGAATGCAGTAGTGCCTCAACCTGTTATTCAGGGGAAGAAAAAGACGAGGGCTAGAAGGAAACCGGGAAGACCTAGGAAAACAGTAGTGCCGGATAAACCCGAAGCTCCAACAACTCCGAAGAAAAGAGTTGGGAGGCCTAGGAAGTTACCAGGCGCTGCTGTTCCACCAGTCTTACCGGGTGGTAGACGGACAAGAAATAATCCGGGTCCGGATACTAGTAATCCTTCCCCAGCTCTGACAAGGGCTAAGCGCACGCGCAATGCCCCAGTTCGGTTGCAAATCAAATAGAATATGGTATCAAATGAGTTAAAATTACCGAACTGATTTTGGCTCAATAAAAAAGTACACAACGAGAAGTCCGACTGGCAGTAGACCGGAGAATTGCTGCTGTGTCCCCTACCGGCGTAATGGATTCATTTCTATTGTGACTGGGAGACGAATCTTTGTCTTAATAAGTATTTGTTTGAACGATAGGTATTGACATGATCTAGGCTTGCACTGCGGGTCAATGAGACCTGGAACTTGCTGTAAGATCGGAATCTATTTATAGCAGATAGAATGTAGCAATTAAACCTATCCTGATGGCAAAGAAAGTGGAGATTAACAAAGGGCCTGTAACGTCTCAACAGGCAGATCAGAATAGCTATTGGATTAGCACCCAATCATGCTATGGGAGCGTGCTCGGAGAAGGAGCGCGGGAAGCGTTGGCGCTACCATCGCGGTGTCGGGTTGGAGTACTAGCGTTGCACCAGGTGCGGCGAGAGTGTTCTACCCTTTGCCATTCTGCTTCCGGAACTCGTATGAGTAAGCAACCGACAGACTTTCACCAACCGTACAGTAAGTTTATCAAGCGATGATGTACATAAAGGACTTGTCATGTTGTTGATCTTGTATGAGTGTAAGATGTCTAGAGATTTGAACGTATGGTACCCTGTATTTTGTTGCCGATTGGCATTTCTATACTTTGGCGGGCTGGTGCCTGGTACCGCTACGTCCATTTTGAAATACACACTGTTAGAAATACTAGCTACGGGTGTTGTTCTCTAGCATAGAAGTGAACCATCATGCCCTGTTAACTTATTCCATTATGATGTTTGGACGTAATTAACCCTTCCGGATTGGTGGGAGATGTGGCAACGGTGTGTTGGCTCGCTAGAAACCTAGTTCGGATCGACCCACGCTAAAGGAGTGGGGGACTGACAGCACAGTTCGGATCCGAAGGGCCATCCGAAGCTCAGTCAGAGAATGGACAAGGCTCAGAAATCGGGCTTTGTTATTCCATGAAGTCTTGTCATTAAAATGCTTTGTTTGTATTCCTTTTCTAGCAAAGTAATCGAAGATGGAGAAGGCTATGGCTGAGCAAGTCGAGAGGGAGTTGGCCGAGGCGGAAAGGTTGATGGCCGAGGGCATCGAAACTGAGCTCCCTACCATGACAGAGGCGGAGGAGCAGCAGTTGTTGCTCGAGGAGGGGGCTGATAACCTGATGAGGTTAGCAGCCGAAGTCAGTGAAGTGGTGGAGGACAAAGAACACGACCGTTCTGAGTCCGAAGCCATGGAAACTGAAGCTTCCGAGGAAGTGGTGAAGGAGGAGCCGAAGCTTCGGGTGAAGGCCAAACCCGTAGCTGAGGCAAGTCCGAGGGACAAAGGGGAGACTGTTGTCGACCCTGATGTCCTACGCCGCTCTCCGAGGAAGCAATCAGCACCCCGGAAAAGTGAGGATGGATCCCAGTCTCCACCGAGCCCTAAAAAGGCTGACGGTGAAGACATGGAATCCCGGGGCAGATCCCGAAGCCGCAGATACCCTGTCGGTGGCAAATCGGGATCCGCATCCATGACCCGAGGCGGGTCAGGTAGGTCGGAAGAGGAGAAGAGAAGCAAGAGCGCGGTGCCACAACCAAGCACCAGTTCTGTTTCTGCTGGGACCACCTCTTCCAAGAAACAGAAGCAGAATCCGAAGCTGTCCTTTAAGAAGGTGAGAAGGGTCCACAAAGCTCGGATGTCTGTGTGGAGAGCTAGGGTTGGTGAAATCGGGGGAAGTCTAGAGCACTTCAAGGCTGTAATGGATAAGCCCGATAATACAGCACCCATCAACCCTGGTTCAGACAAGCCAGGATTCCGGTTTCCTTCTGATGGTCCGGAATCAGACTCAGACGACGTTGATTTCCCCGGGACAATGAAACGCTATGAGTCCGAGATCTGGCCCGAGCTGTTGCAGGAGGACAGCTTGGATGAGGGCACCTTGGGAAAGCTCAAGATGTCCCCTATGCTCTGGAAGCCAGGACACCGTTGCCCCTTCTTGGTGTGTCGGTACACTGGTTTCCGAGATGTGGGTGTAAAAATTTACACCACCCGAGAGAGGTTCTTTCGCCATTTGTGCGAGTGCCACGCCCCCCTCCGTCAAGCCTGGACTTGCCCGTACACTAGCTGTGCACAGGTCCTGGATCGGAAGGGTGAGCTTATCCAGCACTTGATGAATGGTGAGGTGAGACAGCACAACCTCAGTCGGGAAAAGGCCCAGGCCCGCATGGTGAAGGACACAGTGACCGCCGGAACAAAAGAGAATCCTCTCTTTTACAAGATGGTGTACTTGTCCTTCAATCACCTGAGGGTCTTAAGAAAGGCACAGGCTGCAGTCCAGACCCGGCTAAAGGCTGCAGAGAAGGCCGAAGCTAGGAAAGCCTCTTCTTCCTCCAGTTCTGGGCTTAGCAAACCCGCAACTGGACAGCAAGACTCGGTATCGGTGAGCTCTGCTTCCAGCAGCGTTGCCCCTGAGTCCGGAAGTAGGCCCGCTTCGGACAAAAAGTCCTCCAAGAAGACGCACAAACGACAGTCTTCGAGCCATCCGGAGGCACCCATCACCAAGAAGGGCCGCAAAACCCAGCAATGGGTGGAGCAAGCCAAGGAGGATCTGCCTTCTCGCCATGACACCCAAGAACTGGTCCGGGCAGTTGACGTTAACGTCGAAGCTGCCCTGACGGATCTAGAGAAGGCAGCCATAGCTCTAAGCGAGGGGGTACGTCGGTCAATTGCTTCGTTGACCACGCCCCTTCAACGTTTGGAGACTGTGGAGAGTAAGATTGATGAGGTCGCCAACCTCCGAGAGGAGAACAACCAACAGGCGGTCATCATCAAGACCCAGCGCGCGTCCCTAGCCCAGAAGGACAATCAAATCCGCGATTTGATGGAGGCTAACGCGCGGCTGAGGTCAAGGTTGGAGTCCGCGGAGTCCAGTTCTCCGCCGGAGCAGGACCCAACAGAGAGTGTGGGAATCACAGATCAATCTGCCCCCACTCTACATGTGGATGGTGGTCAGGCTGGGGCGATCCAAGTCAATGCCCTCCAACTGGATGTTCTATCACAGTTGTTGGGACAGATCGGGAAACTCCCCCAGATGGCCCAGATGGGTGTTAAAGCGCCCAGCCATCCTTCAGCATCCCCCTTTCGGATGATTGTGTCCCCCGAGACTTCTCGGACGGTTCCCGCTGCTGCTGCTGGATCCGCAGCTCAAGCTGCAAGGCAGCAGCAAACGCAGATGTCCGCGCCCCGACAACGCTCACAGAGCAGGGCCCGGACTTGGCTAGAGGGAAGCGGTCTGGGACAGGGAGGAGTGGGAGCATCAGATCTCGGAATCCACCAATTGTTTGGACCCGAGAAAGTGATCTCCCCTCTAAAGTCGTCGCCCGGCTCAGGTATGCAGGCACCCCCCACTCCTGGAACCAAAACTGGCCACAGTGACGTGGAGGATGATGCCGACATGGACATGGAGCAGGACGACGAGAAGGACCCTCATCGCCAGTGAAGGAGGATGACCATAGGACGGACCAGACGACAACACGGATCGCCCACGTATGATGCTCGGACTCGGAATGGAACGACCTGTGTGGATGATGATGACTGGACTGATTTATGGACTTGGCAATGGATACGGACGCACTCGGATTGACACAAAGATGAATCGGACTACCCACGGATATGAACCACTGGAACTAAAGTAATGAAGTAATGGACTTTTCTCTCTTATTTGTTATACTACAGAATGTAGTAGTGGGATTTATTTTTCTCACAGAGAGCCGGAGGAATTTTTTTTACTTTTTCGCCATTTACACAGATCATTTTTATCTTTCCACTTGTATCAGTAGTGAGGACACTAAATGCTCCTGCTTGTACTTGTTATGATCTTTTATTATTGTGTTGAGTGACTTTTGTGTTTACTCGTGGTGATTTGTATTATTTTTCCTCTTTTCATATGCTTTATTGTTCTATTACCCGATTTTTAAACAATGTTTTAAACTCTTTAAAAGAAAGAGGGGGTATTGTAGTGGTCGTGTGTTTTATGGGTTCCGGGATAGTGCAGTCCGGGAGTCCGAGACTGTCCGCTGGTTGATTCCAGTCCTTTCGGACTGACGCCAGAGGGCAGTCAAGGGCTCTCGGATCTATCCGAAGCACAGACCCTGGAAGAGTGGTCTGTAGCTTATTTACTATTATTTGTATTCATCACTTTATATTGTGTCTTTTCCTTATATATTGTCATTTTATGCTATGCAAATGTTCCTTTATGTGTTCGTACCCAATCTCTGGTTTTACTTATTCTTAACTTCGCTTTTATAAGAATATCTGTGATATCGATATTCTTCACACCTTGTTTATACTATTTCCTATTGTATATGTTCTCTTTCTGGCTGGTCCAGAAAGGGGTTGGTCTAAGGTTGTGAGGTAATAAAACCAGAGTATGAGAGTAATTCTTGTTCCGTTTTATTCCTAAGCTAAGAGTCCCGAACCGAGTTCACTACATTAATATAATATAAATAATATAAAGCGAGCCAGTACAAGTACAGACCTATACAAAGTAGTACAGATAAGATGTGGTTAGCACCTAATTGTTCCCACCCCTGTCTCCTTACCCCTGGTCGCTACAGAGTCTGTTGGATATATTTTCACAAATCATCACAAGCGTTTTTCTCTCAGAAATGGTTAAAACAAATATAAACAATACGAGAAGAATGGATTGATGTCTTCCTATCATGATTAGTGCCCAGTGAACTTTGAATTCAAGGACTAACTGTGAATATTAAGTACAAAGAATCTTTTTGCTGAATGGTATCCTAACTTAGGTAAGACGAAAACCTAAGAA
Source organism: Sthenelais limicola (assembly GCA_942159475.1). Classification (NCBI taxonomy): domain Eukaryota; kingdom Metazoa; phylum Annelida; class Polychaeta; order Phyllodocida; family Sigalionidae; genus Sthenelais; species Sthenelais limicola. The sequence goes on along the minus strand of OW804099.1, from coordinate 131,202 downwards.
CAGAGATTTTGATATTCAGGGCTTTAGAAAAGGTACATAAGGAAATTAGCAAATTTACATCTGAAAACCTGGAAATTGCTAGAGAATGTTGTAAATAAAATAATCAAAAACAACAAACCGTTGGGCCCCAAGTCTCAAAGAGGAGAAGACCAAAGGCATTGAAGGCCATGAGCATCAAGGCTGAACCAAATATGATGGATCGTTTCTTTGACATGACCCACTTGTTGGAGGCATTCAGCTTCCTGGGCCAGAAGGCAAAGAACAGGGCCACAATTCCAGTGAGAAATATCGGCATGAGAAAAATAACCTGTGGATAGAAATGTACATCAAGACATTAAAAGCATTCATTTCCTCAATGTGACAATATCACAGACCGTTAAGATCATATAAATCTCCTTTTAAAAATAACGTTGGTAGATAAATAAATGCAGTGTTTGTGTAGATAGGTGCATTGTTTGTGTAGATAGGTGCAGTGTCTGTGTAGATAGGTGCAGTGTCTGTGTAGATAGGTGCAGTGTTTGTGTAGATAGGTGCAGTGTTTGTGTAGATAGGTGCAGTGTTTGTGTAGATAGGTGCATTGTTTGTGTAGATAGGTGCAGTGTCTGTGTAGATAGGTGCAGTGTCTGTGTAGATAGGTGCAGTGTCTGTGTAGATAGGTGCAGTGTCTGTGTAGATAGGTGCAGTGTTTGTGTAGATAGGTGCAGTGTTTGTGTAGATAGGTGCAGTGTTTGTGTAGATAGGTGCAGTGTTTGTGTAGATAGATGCAGTGTTTTCTACTCAATACTCACCAGCCCAAAATTATCCACGGTTGTGGCAACCAGCAGGGGCGTCTTGACTTCATTCCTCAGCTTGTTCATGTCATTTGAGAGGGTTTCTAGTTTCTTGAATTGCTTCCTGTATTTCAATGCTTTTTGGCCTATTTTGGAGATCATTCTGGCCACCCTAAGAGCTGTGGTTTGTACTTTTGATGCTACTGGTCCAAGAGCTGGCACCGCAGCAACAGCGATTGCAGCGGTGAGTCCAGCAATGAACACGGCACAGTCATCAACACCTGAGGCCAAATCACCAACGCTTTTTAGCTCATCAAGAAGCGTTGACAGTGTCTCTGCAAAGTTGTCCCTGGTGTCAAGAATGTCTTGAAGAACATGATCAGGTTCAAAGTCAATACTAAACCAGGGCAGTGATATAGCCAAGCCTGCCATTAAGGCACCCATCATAGCCAGACCATAAAACATCACTGTCACCAGTCTGAACCACTTATTGTATTGGCGGAAATTCATTAAGAACTCCTTGACCCAGGTCCTTCTCCTGCCCATGAATGCACGGCAGTTACATGGTAGGTCTACCACCAGGAATGGCAGCAGAACAAGGAAAACAAAACCGAGAGCATTTAAACCAATGAGAGTTGATGAATTGAAACTGAAGTGTTGGACATTAGTCAGAGCTGATGTGAGAGCACACAGTAGGAGCCACTTCAGGAGGTGATAGTTAGGCTTCTGAATCTTCTTAATGAGTAGGTACAGTATGTGCGCTACCACAATGCCATCAATAAGGATATTTAAACTGTGGCCGAAAATGGAGAACCATAAGCTGCAGGTTGTGGTTCTGCCTGACACTATGTTGATTAGACCAAGCAGGTTGAGCGACACACAGAACACACATATTGTCAATATTCCCGTCCTCTGCACAATCAAAGCCTTCAACTTCCAGCTTATCGAGGTACTGAAAAATCAACATTATTTTGTGAATAAACCATAGAAAATCATAACACAGGCTTTTATTCCATCCCATTAAGGAAACATCAATTATAAACAACCCGGCCCCCCTAGTATAACACGATCACTTCTCACCTTCAAAATATTAGACAGATGTATGTCCATAACTAGAGTTCAGTATAATGAAATTCATATTTTATAAAAGTAACATAAATATCAGCATAATATAAACAGTTCATTAGCAAGCTCGGAATCCCAAGAGGCGTTTGACTCACATGCACAGATCTGTACATAAGCTGGATATATTACATGTATACCTGCTCTAGATATTTTAGAAACTTTACTACAAATTAAAACGGGATTTATTGAAAGATGAAAGCATCGTGTAGGATAGAATGAGGAAAAGAAAAATTAATTATTCTAACCTGTTTAAGACCAGTTTATCTGGAGGTGCTACTGGTGTCCATTCCCAATCAATTTTAACGGTTTTGGGAGGAGCAGGGACAAACCAATGATCATCTTTTATAGCATGGACCTTCCACAGAAGCAACATGAAGAGAGCGCAGATAACGGGAGTGACGGTGAGCACCTGGTAGACTTGCGCCAGCGTGTGAGACCACATGTGCATGATGTACTCCTGCTGGTGGCACAAGGTTCCAGAACACACCACCAGCACCAGTACAGTCCTCAGCACCCAGGGTGGCACCTCCAGTAGTGAGAGGAAGGAGATCCTGCCCGTGGGGATGCCCAGCCGCGGTATGTAGGTCACCACTGCATCTCCAAACAACAGCAGAGCAGCCAGCAACTGCAGCACAAAGCGCCTGAATGATGGCCGAGGCACAACATGCTATTAGTGAAAGATGATTGTACTGCATGAACCCGGTATTCAAAAGAAAGGTAAAAGCCAGCAAAATCTGTAGCCTAAGAATTATAATTTTGAGAGAAATACCATCAAATATACACAAACTACTATATCTGAAGACTTTGATAGCTGAGATGCAGGTAAACGAGTGTTAGATGCACCGCGGACCATTGAAAGTTGAACAATTTAACACAAGAAATAGTAAAAACGTTTCTGGTAGAACCACTTTTTTGGAGAAAGGTCATTGAATGTGACCTTTAACTGAGTTATCTGATGCTTACATGTAATACCAGATGGCCCCGATTGTCCCTAGTATAACTTCCATGCTTTGGTCATGTCCCACCGTGGTCAGTGCAGATGTGTTATGTCCCACTGTGGTCAGTGTGGATGTGTTGTTGTTGTTGCCGGGTGTGGTGAACAGTTGGGCAGTGCTCATTACAAGGACAGGCACACCGATAGCCAGCCGCACAAACCCCAGGAGGAAGGCAGCCACAATGACACAGCCGGCCTTGAACTGGTGGCACTTGCTGCTCCCCCGTGTGGCACCTTCATCATCCATCTCCTGCTGCCCGTGTCTGGGTTTGGCTGAATCCATATTCACCTTCCTCTCCTCCACCTTCCTCTCCTCCACCATCCTCTCCTCCACCATCCTGTCAGATGCCTCTATAAACTCTGCAAATATTCAACAAACATTTGATAGGATTTGATTTGATTGATCCGAGTTGCTTATTGATTTTAGTCTGTGATGGGTCAGATCACTTCTATAACATAACCTGACACAAACAACATACAAAAACACTGACACAAACAACAAAAAACAACAAGACATTTATGACTGTTATGCTAGGCCTACTGAAATCTTTAGACTTCCCCATGTCATGCTAGCGGGATCGTGAAAGCGAGTGAACCACACTTGGCTTGACACTTTCTTCTACCTATGAAGGAATTCCTGCTCATCAATATAATTTTGGATTTAGTACAAAAACATATTGCCTGAAATGTCCTGACATTTTAATGGCAATCTAACAATATGTTTTCCCGTGGCTAGCATTCAAATCGGATCAATGGCACTAACAACGATTATGATATGGCGTATCGGAAATTCGGAAAAACTGGCAACGTTTCTACTAACATTTCTCTATGAAGAAATCATGGGAAGACAACAGGATTTTGGATATCATAAGAAATCATAATGCTTAAGGGGTCCTGAAGTTTTCGTCTTTATACAAGGTCCACTTTTTTTTATATCAACGTACGAATACGGTCACCGCTTGGCTGGCCCTTTTGGGACCTTGAACACTTTCGGTCAGTCCCTACTTAGTTTGTTTTGATTTTGCGGAGTCCCCATTATCGCCCATTTGATCACAGATACCCATTTTCTGGCATTCATAGTTTTATTGCTACACGCCATCCAAAACCAAATGAATCTTGGCTAGGATTTTATGCTCCTTTTATTGGTATTACAAAGGATTCGGAATGTTCAGTCGAGTTTAAGTGCAGAAATAATCATAAATGAGTGGTCAGGGGCAGGAGCAACTTGCCTACTGCAGCCCAGGCCCATGGTGGATGTGTTGCGCGGTGACCAATGGGAAGCGCACATCACTGTTATTAGACTGGGTCTGGCTTTTGGTAGGTAGCCAATGGGAGGCAAGGAAAAAACGATATAGACCATGTGTACAGTCATGGTCTGTACTACCATAATTGCACGCAAACTCACCCAAAATCTGATCCAAAATGGACTAATAGAGTGTAGCCAGTGCAAGGTTCACTCAGACAGGTCCTTGTTATACCGAATAGCCCGATGTCGATGTCAAATCGATCGAGACGGAGGGTCAAAGCGCACGACACCCCAAAGGGGTGGAGTGCGCTTTGACCCTACGTCGAGATCCATTTGACATCGACAGAGGGCTATTCGGTATTTATTTCATACTAGATCAACAAGATTAACACAATTTTAATAGCATTTTACCCTGATTTCCATCGATCTTTGGCCATGACGGCGATCTTCGAAGTCAATTTAACCGGAAATACTTGATATTACTACGCAGATTGTTCACTTACTCTAGGCGTTTCTTTCCACCGATTCATTTAAATCTGACCATCTACGACTGAATAATTCTTTAAATAATTGTATATTTTCTGGATTTTGAAGCTATTTAGTTATTTTATTTCCATAGGTCTTGCCATATTGAGATTCTTATTCTTCGAAGTGGGGATTACTTTTTCTCTCCCTGGTTACCAAGTCATGATACGTTCACAAAAAATGTCAACAAACCATAACTTTCGTCTTTATTTAGACAATAAATAACCAATACATATCATATTTCTCAAATTACTTTCTCAACATGGAGAAAAAAACTTTCGTCGCTGATGTTAGCTCTGGCAAATACACATCTTGCTGTTTGTTGCTGGTCACTTGAACTAGCAAACGTACGGCCGTGCCGGCATTGAAAAAGCGGGTCAAGCAGACGATTTTAATTCTGGCTTCTCATTGGTCAGATCAAGTCATATGATGCTCGAAAATAGTTCGGTTGTAATCACATATGTATGTGATACAAGATTTCTAATGGCACCCCCGAATCAGGGTCTGTGTAATCACATACGTATGTAATAATAGTCTAAATAGACCCTTTTCAAGTGACGTCACCAACAGCTGATCTGTGCACGTGAACTACAGTGGAGGCAAAAGCAAGGGCACTCACGCTTATAATCGTGCGTGTAAATTGAATCCAAAGCAACATTTGATCCTCCATAGATACCATAGGTCATAGATGTGTTCAAGAAAGAGAAGTGCATGAATGCAGTGTTGAAAGGGCGAGTGCAATGTGGCAACTGAAAGAAGCAGCAGCAACACCCTAACTACGAGCAGTAACTGATGCGGAGTATATAGTCTCCTGTGTGAGTTGTTTATATTTATTGGAATCCCCTTGGTCTCATCTTTTCAAATATGATAATATCACTAAATCCAATTTCTGCGACTTATGACTCATTTTCCTGAAACACATCACATTATTACACCCATTACGCAATTCACCATAACAAGCCTCCACAGGCCTCCACAGGCCTCAGGCCCCGGCCTCAGGCCTATATTCAATGTTTTCACACCCAGCTTTCTCAGTTCTACGCTTGCCAGAACAAGTAAATACAATGTTGAAGGATTTCTAATTACCGTCGTTTATATCACCTCATGTTTAGTTCATGCCTACAATTATCAAGATGATTAACCTTCTATTCTAACATTATGGAGGGAAATGATCAAGGGGATAGACATGTCGGGCACAAACCGCTCAGACTTGAGCGCTATAACATATGATTATAATTTTTATTTAGAAAAATAAATTCAAATTTCCAATATCAAAATGTAATGAAATACTGCTAACGTTAACATATATGAGAAGTAAAAAAAAGTTAATAGAGGCGGGAGAGAGAAGGGGAGAGGTTCAGGGAGAGGGGGAGGAGGGAGTGGAGAGAGAGGACAGAAAGAGGAGAGGATCGAGATATTGCCAGAAACCGGCCCGGCGATGGACAGCTATGGACGGCCGTAATGGGAATGTACCTTTAGAGTAAGACACCCCGAGCCCCGAGAACATGTGGGTCAGATTTTCAGAGAATGAACAATATTATTGGCAGCGGTACACTTTTAGTAAATTCTGCTAAATTAGGCTGCAATTTGGCCGATACTATAATGTTGATTTCAGGGAGATATATTAAACATGAATATGAGAGATGGTTAAAATAGGATGGTGACGAACTGACAAGAATATAACAATAAAGAGGAATATACCAGATATGTCCGCTTGGGGGCAGCAGTAGCAGTAACTCTAGCTGGGTGCGCGTGTACACATGGAGATGGAATCCTTGCCTTTAATGGTACTCCTCCTGCTTGCTGGATGGTCCAATAGCATTAACTGCATTTAGTCTGTTTGACGGAATAACCACAATATACAGATATATATATGTTCCAATAACGAGCTGCTGCTAATCCAGGTGTTCGTCAGCTCTCACTCAATAGTCAATGAATCAAACGACCAATAACCTAAACTATCAAACTATCCAGACCAAGGCCTACTGTGGGGAAACCAATGGACCGTGTATGTTCCACTCAATGGTATAGGGAAACGTACCCGGTCTCCCTGTATGTTCCCTTGCCGCATGTATACATATGGGTCAGATCGCCAGAAAATGTACAATTGGCAGCTCTACACATTTAGGAAATTCTGCTAAATTAGGCTGACAAAATGAAGAATACCGGGTATATCTGAGTATATTTGGTATCGCATTGATTTATAGTATCAGTTCTGTTATGTTAAACTGCATTTTGAAGCTCAATTTTGCCTTAAATGTGGGCTACTTGAGAGGATTGGTGAAGGTGAATTGTACATTTTCTGAAAATCTGACCCATATAGACGTGCCAACAGGTTGCTACAAGTATTTCCATAGGAATAAGTCCCGTGTTAAACACAGCGCTCCCTGCAATCCACCATAAGCCAATGTTACGGTATAAAGCTATTCACATATATAATCCTCTTAACACAGGCAGGGACTTATACATCGCTGCTATGATGGCTAAACAATCTTACTACTATTATGACATTTCTTTACAAATATATCATGATTATGATACCTAACCCCTTAACAGGTTTTGGAGTAGGCCCTAGTGGCCGCTGGCGGATGCATTGTCAAATATTTATTTAGATAAAATTAGTTTTTTTTCATTGTTTATTCTTCAGCACCCCCCCCCCCCCTCCCCCCGCAGGAAAACCCAAACCCAAGAAGAGGAATGATGAAACAGTTCCACATGGAACAAAATACGTTTGTAAAAAGTGAGAGTGGGGGTCTGAGAGAGGACAGTTAGAGAGGATAGTTAGCGTCTAACTATAGTATGGGCCGTATAGTTTGCGGGTAATATCAGAAATATACCCGCCCACACAGAGATGTACCCGCCCTCAAAACTACCCCGCAATGGGAGAAGTTGAAGTGACGTCAACCACACAATTAAATTATGAAATATCATTATCTACCGCTACCACTTCCCTCCTGAGTTACATCTCCTGCTCTGCCCCCCCCCCCCCCCCCCCAACTATCTCTCTCTATCTGATGTTGATTTAATTTATTTTATTACCTCAATATCGTAACATTTCATTATTGTTGTATAATGATATAAATCTCCCTTAATATATAACCATTGATTATTTAAATTCCCTGTTATTGGAATACTCAGCTTTGGTAATGTGATATTAATCATACATCAAATTATAAAATGGAGAACTATCTCCCAATATCATTAAGACCAAACATTTAAAGAAACTAACTTAAAAAATTAAACATTTAACAAGTGTTCATGCTTTGTCTAGCTATCAATGTCGTATTGAGTACAGAAATTAGATTGTTATTTTATTTTATCTGTATTTTGTCTATTTCAACTATTCTAAGCAGGATCATCATACACCATAGTAATTATACCGAATCACTCAAACACATCACAATGGACGTTAATTTCTACTCTTTCAGTCTCTGTCTTGCTCACTTTCCTTCATGTGCCAAGGAGAGCGGTAACTTTTGGGTTTTAACCGCTCACTTTATTTTGTACCCGCATTTTGTTTTGACCCGGGTTATGTTTTGAGTAGTATGTGTATTTGGACCACAATTGTATAAGATACAGGTAGAGATTTAACCCCCCTTATGAAGTCTCTTGCGCCAACTTTGTAAACAGTGATGCAGTTAAATTGTACTTCCTTCAATACTCGCCAGGCGGCAGCTCTATCTCCTGCACACAGACCGCGCGCTCCCCGAGGCCTTATACCGGAGCGGAGCTAGTTAACACGGCTAGGTTGGACAATACCGCTCCGTCCTCCGTCATCTCCCTGAACATGACTACCGCTACCCATGTAATGAACATTGACTACCGCTACCCATGTAATGAACATTGACTACCGCTACCCATGTAATGAACATTGACTACCGCTACCCATGTAATGAACATTGACTACCGCTACCCATGTAATGAACATTGACTACCGCTACCCATGTAATGAACATTGACTACCGCTACCCATGTAATGAACATTGACTACCGCTACCCATGTAATGAACATTGACTACCGCTACCCATGTAATGAACATTGACTACCGCTACCCATGTAATGAACATTGACTACCGCTACCCATGTAATGAACATTGACTACCGCTACCCATGTAATGAACATTGACTACCGCTACCCATGTAATGAACATTGACTACCGCTACCCATGTAATGAACATTGACTACCGCTACCCATGTAATGAACATTGACTACCGCTACCCATGTAATGAACATTGACTACCGCTACCCATGTAATGAACATTGACTACCGCTACCCATGTAATGAACATTGACTACCGCTACCCATGTAATGAACATTGACTACCGCTACCCATGTAATGAACATTGACTACCGCTACCCATGTAATGAACATTGACTACCGCTACCCATGTAATGAACATTGACTACCGCTACCCATGTAATGAACATTGACTACCGCTACCCATGTAAGACCGCATTATGTATGACAAGTGCCTCTGGTGCTTGGATTGTAGAGTCAATTTCTGCTACTTAATAAGAAGAGTAGTGGGGAAGTAGATCGCTGTATATCGGGGGAACCGGAGATGTGATCGATGTGGATATAGAAAAGCTCTTAATAAAGTTGATGTTGTTTATTTAGACTCAAGACTTTCAGGCTTGCTTGCCCTTCCTCAGGGTTAGTATTAATAATAAGAATCCGACCATTTACTTAATTCTTTTTACGAGAAATGTAGGAGATATTAGTTGTATTGCCACTTTCTGTCCAATAAATGGCAAACTCACAGGGTGCCTACATCGGTAATATATAATATTGACCCCGAATACGGGTAACCATGACATGCATATATAAAGCCAATAATATTCAAACAATATTATCATATGAATATTTCTGTAGCATTACGACATATATTAGCTTAAGAATAATGAAATACTTTTGATATTAGATGCATTTAGTTTGTGAGAAGGGATGATGCATATGTTTGCACATTTCATTAGAAATAAAAGTTATTGGTCTACAACGTCTCTGACACCTTTTTATTCCCTTACATAAAATTGGGAATATTTTATGTTGTGTTACGACATGTGAAATATCTCCACTATGTTCATGTAATGTTGGTCTTCCTCATAATTGTTAAGGCCTGTTTGATATTAATTTAATTCAAATTTAATTTTGCTAGCCGAATTAGTGATATTTACCTCAATCTTACACTAAATCATTTGATGTATCAGGGTTAATATCCAAATAAGGCAAAAAATAGGAAAAAATGAAGGTATCTGAATCATAGGTGTAGGGATAGAAATATATTCCACAGCCTTCCAAAATTGGTCTGCATTATGCTGATAATCCCTGCTATATGTACGCCAAAGGTTGGAGAGATTCAACGAATTTTATTTTTTCTAAGTGGGGTTAATCAATTTTATATGAATTTCAGGCATATTCGTAGATGTGTCAGTTTCAGGAGTGTCTGAAGTGTCAATTAAGTGTCAACTCCATAAGATATTACTTTGTGAAGAGATGGTAAATAGGGAGGTGGGCGGGAACCAACATTCCCCGATGTGACTGGGAAAGTGAGGAAGATGACGTCTGTACGGCCATGACGACATGCGTGACGTAGACAATTCCAGTCTCCCACCATAACGACCAGGAATTATCCACAGAGCAATTCCCACATCATTATATCATATGACATTTGAATATCTATCCATATTAATGTGTAATAGAGATTAATAGATCAGGACTTATCACTCCTTTATTTAACCTTGTTCAAGGTTAATGTATTATAAAGGCTGTTGGCATTTCCTGCTCTCTATTGTCATTAAATTCATTACATTTAGGGTCATACCCATGTTTTTAGTTTATTTCCAAATCTCCTGAATCTTCAATTTCCACTTTGTAACAATAGAGAATTCTTTATTATTTAGGTTCGGATTAATTATATTAATTTAATCAATAACAAAACTATTTACTATAATTTAGAATCAAGTGATTAAAATTAATCGATAGGAAATAATGTGCCATGAAATTGTTTTTATAAAACCTAATGTTGTGAATATGGGTTTTAGTAGTCTGGGAATGATTGGCTCGGCCGGGCGCTGCTATAATTGGGTGCACATGCCTCAACTGAACATGGTCCCGGTTGAGAAACAGCCTTTTGGATTCCTGCCTTTTCTTACTTGGACAACGTTCCATTAATACAACATCATTGGTATTCCTTATGTAGTCAAATCATTTACCATAATATGTGTGGGAGTACTTCCAGACGTTCTGGCAAGACTCTGTGTTATCATACTTAACTGTTTTCACTTTTAACCATGTTAACCATTTGTACTATAAACACCTTCATTGACTGTGTAAGTTGCCACCTGTCTTGTGAGGCCAATACCTGGTCACCTCTGTTGGGTCCGATACTGACTATCGGACATGGTTTGTGTGGAGAATAAAGCCTGTGATACCTAAAGAGCTGTGTGTCTGGTCTTCTTTCCCTTTGCTAAGAGATATTCAAACTTGGATAATGAGACGGAAATCACTACACTAAAATGTCAGTGCATTACTTTTAGAGTTATAAGCAAAACATTCATAACAGTCTTATCCATGTTTCAACCAGTGAGATCGCCAATCGGTATTTTGGATCACTGTGGCAATGCTCTCGATAGTTGTGTGCATTAATTTAGGCGTCTATAACAAATTGTGCACAGATACACACATACAAGATTTGAAGTCATTTGGAATTTTTTTTGTGTGTGATATGACATGGTGTGGATGTCTAAGGAGTATGTCATGTAGTAGAGGTGGATAACAGAGAACTATCACAAGGAAGTAGCTGTAGGAGACTCATTTTATTAACGGGAAGGCATATATGTAATGAGTCATAAGTCGCAAAAATGGATTTTGAGATATCATTATATTTGACCAAGACTAGATGAGATCAAGCTGATTCCAATGATAGTAAACAGTCTAATAATCTAATACATATTTCCAGATTTTAAGTTTGATAAGGAAAATTTTCTTTTTAAAAATATAATTATTTCTGGGGGGCAATAACCACTAAAATAACTAAATATACTCCATCTGAGGACCTTTAAAACGCAAGGGTATATTACATACATTGTCCTGAAATTTTGATACACCAATTGACGTAACTATATATGGGTGATAAACTCTCCAAAAATCAGAACATTTCAATAAAGTGAAAAATATCATTTTTGCGACTTATGACTCATTTCCCTGAAACACATCATATATACAGTAGCAGCTCAGAAGCAGTTCATGGACATTAACACTCTATACACCCACCCACACGTGGGAACCCAGCTTGTTCATGGACATTAACACTCCATACATCCACCCACACGTGGGAACCCAGCTTGTTCATGGACATTAACACTCTATACACCCACCCACACGTGGGAACCCAGCTTGTTCATGGACATTAACACTCCATACATCCACCCACACGTGGGAACCCAGCTTGTTCATGGACATTAACACTCCATACACCCACCCACACGTGGGAACCCAGCTTGTTCATGGACATTAACACTCCATACATCCACCCACACGTGGGAACCCAGCTTGTTCATGGACATTAACACTCTATACATCCACCCACACGTGGGAACCCAGCTTGTTCATGGACATTAACACTCCATACATCCACCCACACATAATCGCAAGTATATATCAATCTAATCACCAATATATCAATATAATCACCATATAAAACACATATATATATCAGTATTCACCAATTACTATATTATATGTATCAGTTACCCATTACCCTATATTCATTAGTTATTAATTGATTATATCCTAATTACCTTAAAACACCCATCATCATGATGTACTCTTTATTGATACACCCAGCTGACATGGAGGAAGGAGTATATGTATGTATATGTATGGGTTAACCACAAGAATGGGTAGAGGAAACAGGATTCTCTAAAGGTAGAATAAGGGACATACGTTCATATGAAAGCTATGGAACATATAAGTCTATATCAGGTTTAGACCAACAAGTAACACTGTAGAACATAAGTCTATATCAGGTTTAGTCCAACAATTAACACTGTAGAACATAAGTCTATATCAGGTTTAGTCCAACAAGTAACACTGTAGAACATAAGTCTATATCAGGTTTAGTCCAACAAGTAACACTGTAGAACATAAGTCTATATCAGGTTTAGTCCAACAAGTAACACTGTAGAACATAAGTCTATATCAGGTTTAGACCAACAATTAACACTGTAGAACATAAGTCTATATCAGGTGCAGACCAACAATTAACACTGTAGAACATAAGTCTATATCAGGTTTAGTCCAACAATTAACACTGTAGAACATAAGTCTATATCAGGTTTAGTCCAACAAGTAACACTGTAGAACATAAGTCTATATCAGGTTTAGTCCAACAATTAACACTGTAGAACATAAGTCTATATCAGGTTTAGTCCAACAAGTAACACTGTAGAACATAAGTCTATATCAGGTGCAGACCAACAATTAACACTGTAGAACATAAGTCTATATCAGCTGATCGGGACTATTTTGTTCACAGAAATATTGTTAGGGTAAAACCAAGTTTGTTATTGATTGCCTTTAATAGAACCATGATGATGTAATATTACACACTGAATAACTAACTAATCATGGGAATAACTAACTAATCATGGGTATAATAATCATTTATATAAATAATTTGTTAAGGGCACCCAGGACAATCTGTCAACTAGATGAATCAGATTTCTTCCTGAAAGTCTCTTTAAACATAGCTGAAATATAGGTTTGCGCTGCTCATAAATGAAAGAACAGGCTACCAACATGCTTAAGTTTGTAGATATTCAATGTACCTATTTTTAACTCCACTGGATGCATATTCAGCCAAGTTTATTTTGTTTTTAAAGTTAGCAACCCACTGTGATTAGAGATTTACTTTCATGAACTTGTCGACCGTTTTGTCATATTAACCTCTTGATTCATGATTTATATGATTTATATTACATTGAATATATCCTTGCGTTTTGAAGGTTATCATATATACATAGACTATATTTAGTTACTTTATTAGTAATTGTCCACCGAGAGATATTGCCAGCTTCTTTTCAAACATAAATATATCAATCATGGAATATAGAATAATAAAATAATTCGATTTAATTTCTGGTAGGATGTACTTCCTCACCAGACACCTATTTCATGCAACAGTGCTACAAGGGAATATGGATTCATATTCGCACCTAGTTATATACAGGGAAAGCCTGTATGGGAGGTGTTACTTAAGACAATGGCGGGACAAGCCTTCCCATTTGGGCGCGCTTGACTGATTGCGTAATCCATGCATTGCGTTACCCCAATGTCTGATACAGCATAGAAATATATTATATTATAATTACGCAATGCACATGGCACGCTACGCTATTCCTTACTAGTTCTAGGGATGTTTGTTAGCATGTATATATATAGATTTTTTAAGAAAATTGTGTTTCGTTTTTGTGATATGCTGGAAAGACTGGAAAATCCACCTTTTCACAACGTACTTCTATAGTAAATAGCAATGTATCTCTGTACTGCCTGAAATATAAACTAACTGCCCCCACCAAACCTGCCATCCACCCCACCCTGATACACTGCCCCAGGCAACACTAATAGTATTAGTGTTGCCTGGGGCAATTAGTAATACTAGTTAAGGTGGGACAGAGGTGAGGGACAAATTTATTAGCTATTGTTACATATTTATGGGGACAGGGAGTAGATAGAGACTATTGAATACAGATATTCACCAACAGCCATAAAACTCCCCTCCACTGTATCTACTACAGATATGCTGAGTGGCAAAGCTATCCTCCTCCCCTCCACATGCAACACACCCTGATACTGTGCCGCACGGTTATACACCACGATTCTACTATTCACCCAGTCTGTTACCAGGATGGACGCCCCGCCTGGACCACCACACACACCTACAGCATCAAACTCACCAGGGGGAGCGCCTGAGGCTCCCACATCATGTATTGACACAGCGGTTACATTGTAGACATAGAGTCCCTCAGTGTCAGACGTAGTGGCTACCAGGAGGCTGCCCTGTGTGAGGTGCATATCCCACACACTGCCAGTAACATTGGTGCTGTAGAGCAGCCTCCTGTCTACCCTGCTGTACACATGTACAACACTTGCCCTATACTCACCAACTACAATGTACAGGGGGCTCATGGCTATATTCCATGCCTCACCCGCACCCTCAGCCTGCCACACCTCCTCCTGTCTCAGTGCGCTAACATTATACACTGTGATGCTGTTTGTACGATGAGTGAGATAAATGAGACCATTGCGGGAGGGTGAGCAGGCCACACGCCATGCTGTAACATTTAGCCCCTGTACATCACATGACCTGTACTCACTATCTACAGTAAGTACAAACACTTTATTACCCTGGGACCCTGACATTCTCACAGCAACCATTACCCTGGATGTGGCCCAGCAGAGGTCCAGTATCCAGTAAACCCCTGGCACCAGGCACTGCATCCGGTAGTCTGCTGCAATACACAATAACATGAATTAGAAACTGTATTCATTATAAGGCCTTTATTTCTCATTTGTATAATACCTTATCTTGTTGCCAACAGCAAAACCAATATTTAAAGTAGAAACTGGCAGTAGTAACTATTTTAAGAAAACCATATATTCAAGACACATATATAATGCATAATATAGCTCGGTTGAAAAAAGAAAACAGAAAGTCAGAGATATAATTGGCAACCTGGCAAATAGTTGGCTACAGAGGGATGCATACAAATCCGCCCAGTATTATTGTGATGTGCCACAAGAAAATGAGTCACAAGTCGCAAGAAAATGCATTTTGCGATATTGTGGTGTTATTGGGTTTAGCTGTCCGCTGTGGGTTAGTTTGTCAGAACCTCCACAGTGGACACTACTGGTCCGCGGGACTTTTTAGTCTATTCTTCTCTTACCTGTTTACCTTTTATGTTCAAACAGCAGTTTAGCTGTTGGTTGCTCAAGTAACAGCGACCGGGTTTAAATCTTATTGTGTATTCTGTAAAGGCCATGATGAGCCTTTCAGTTCTTATAGAGTTACTTCTCTACTCGAATGTTTAGTGTTCATTGTGATGTTGGTCAGACACCTTCGGACGAGGGTTACCTGGTTGGCCAGGTAGCCCGAAATCCCAAGTCTGATCAGGTCTTATGCGAACTGATGCTCGGTTCTAACACCTCATTCTTGAATAAACCCAAGTGAGGTAGCGCCTGCCTTTTAGTTCCTTCTGTATAACATAACTCTCATCGATAAGCTTCAGACGCGTCAAGGGAAATGAACCTGCTACAAGAAATCAATACAATGTGATCATATTTGAAACTATGGAGTCAAGGGGATTCTAATAATGGTAAATATTAGAACAACTATATTGAGCTAATTATACTCAATAAGATGACCTTAAAAACACAAGAATATATGTAATGCATGGTGTTGAATTCTGGTACATGCATTTATACAACTTCAAGTGGTAGATACCCCAAAATGAAAACATTCTTACAAAGAAATCTTGCAAATAGTCTGGTTTTATTACAAGCGGACGGAGCTCCCAAATTTAGGTCTCAGCTGTTGCGAAGTTTGTTGGACATGTTAGGGGTTGAGAGTTGACCACTCTTCCCTACAGGCCTCAGTCAAATGGGCAGGCAGAGAGATTCAATAGTGTATTGGTTGAGCAATTTGGAGCTTGTCTGGCACCTGGAATTTTTAATAGTTTAACACGAGCCATACACCAAATGATGGTGGGTTTCAGTTACAGGAACATCGTTGTATATTGTGATGAAACACAGGAAGAATGCGTCAGTGGTCTCAACTTGTTAATGAAGCTGTGCAGGGAACTAGGTTTTGGCCTTAATTATAATAAAGTGCTGGGACCATCAAAATGTCTCTCCTTCCTGGGAATCGAGATACATGTGTGTGCCCCCAGACTAAATTACAGACCTGTTATCTATCCTCTGGAAGTCATTAGGGAAAAGGAATGTTATGAACAAAGTCCTCCAGGGGCTGGCAGGAAAATTGAACTGGGCTAGGTGAGTTTGAGGGCTAGGCGAGGAAAACATTTCGTCCACAGCAGCTATGACAGAATAAAATCTCTGACTAATGCCCCCTGGCATCGATGTCATGTAACCCAGGCTCTGAGAGCAGATCTCATGAATTCTAGATCAGGGTCACCTACCTTCCCACTCTTATAGCTTTTACCCTCTAGAATGACCCTTCTCATTTTGAATATAATGTAAGCATCTAGAATGTCTAGATCTAGAATGTCCATGCTAAAATGCCTTTACTATTAGCATTTGGGCATTTATGAATTCAGAGCATCAATAGATTATCTTACCTTTTTTCGGTGGAACTGTTCAAGAAAACAAAGAAATTGATTATTACACAAAGTTGAGGACGAGGACTGCACATCAATAATTTCCCCCTTCCATTCATACAATTAGTGGCTCAATCAAAATTGTTATACAAAATGCACAAAATTATTCCAATGCTAAAACTTATCTATAGTTGGTTGACTAGTCTCTGGCAACCAGGTTTGCAAATTCTGCGAAATAATGACTAATTTTATTCTTTATTGTAGCACAAGAGGGGATGTGGGGTGCAAGCTCAATGGTAGCTGCAAAATTCAAAATGGCCGCCACCAATTTTAAATACGCAGTATCTCAGCTTCTACTGTCTGCATCTTCAAGTGTAATACCTCTTTTTTTTTATGTTTGTGAGTATGGAGAATTCATTTCTGAAGTTATTTTGGGGTTTCAAAGTCATCTCAAGGTCAAAATTGGGTCGGCCCAGTGGCATGAGTAAAATGTTGTGGGTTCAAACCCGGGCATGGCTACAATTTCAGGTACTGGAGGAGGACCACCATTGAAGTGACCTAGTCCTGCTAAAAGGAAGTAAAATAAAAAAACCTGAATATGAATGATAAAGGCGGGCATGTCATTCCCTTGAGTTTTTGTGTTTCATTGATGGAAATTTTGCCTCCTATCCTCCTACCATTCCAGATCTGCATTTTACCTTTCATATATGTTTTTCAATAATTTACTTAAGCCGTAAATTAATATACAAACATTAACAGATATGCCCAGATATAGATGCTATACATTTATCAGTAAAATTTAACATTTTAAAACTCAATAATTTCGGTTGAAATAATGTACAATATGTTATAGAAATCAACATCAGTGAAACTTACGAAGATTATTAATGGACATCTCAGTGTCCTCATTAGGCAAAAGGGATGACTGTGTGATGCACTTGAGTCTTACAGTTTTGGCAGGCCATGGTAGGTTAGCTTTGTTGATGAGCACATTAGAAGTCTGGTTGAATCTGCAGTCGGGGACGGGTGTGATCACTACATACCTCAGCTGGACATAGGCGCTGGGCTCCCATACCAAGTTGACCAGTGGTGCCACCATGTGGACACTACAGGTGAGGATGTAGTCCTTGTCTTGACTCACATCTACTCCGGTAGAATCACAGTTCTCGCAGGAAATAACAGGTGGCGACAGCACTGCATTAAATACATAGAGAGGGAGTTATATTAATATGCAATAGTGATATCAGTGTATACCAGACATGTAGAGAGGGGGTTATATTAATGGTGCACCCGCAATATCACTATCAGTTTATACCAGACATGTAGGGTTAGATGCAAAGTTATGTTCAGTCTCTCCCTTACTCGGTGTGCTGTTTGGAGAAAATGTAAAAAAAGAACAGGAAACGTGTGATCCTCCCTTTGCTGGAGTTATGCTTCCTGAAAGCGACAAGTCGAAAATAAATGTATCTTAATCTTAATCTTAATCTTACTCTGTCTCTTTGTCCTCCTCACCTAGAGCTCCTCTCCCTCTCCCTCAGCTTCTCTCTCTCTCTGTGTCAGTAAGTGCATTGTTAGGAGTTCTAACACAGTGTTATTTGTTTTATTCCTACAGTACAAATCTCCTATTGTCATGCATGGGTCGTAAACCAGAAGGAAAAGGGAAAATCCTTCAAGGTTTTAGCCCGAGGACATGCAGGGGCGTGGAAAGGGAAAGTGGAGTAAAATGAAAAAATGTAGGAAATGTGAAAAGGTTCTGAGCAAAGGTGGATCTTGTGGATAAAGATTTAAAAATTATCATTGTTTGTTGTGCCTTGTGACTTACTTTCCTGTGACACATCTACAACAGATGCTTGATCTACATGTATACACACATTATGATAAAGGTAAATAGATGGAAATTATGTCTTACATGCATGACGGAATTCAAAGCAGGTGCAGAATATTCCGTGTAAGGTAATTAGTTTTTCTGATGGAAACTCACATCTAGATGTAAGACTTACATTATCCTTTGTAATAAGAAATGGGTTTGAATACAGAGATCTATATTTTCCCATTTTGTCGCCTACATATTAGATTTCCACAAGTTCAGGAAATCGGTGAAAGAATTTAAACTACCTCATAGTGGTATTATAGTGTCAGGATCGTGTATAAATTTCTATAAGGTAATGGAGAATCTCCGTGGAGGAGAAGTAAGACTGGACACAGTAAGATTCCGTTACCAACTAAAGTATTCTTTATTGAACAAGCAACCCTCACAGGAGCAGCTCACGTGCTACTCCTGGAGGCCCCTTCATCTTAGAGTAGCAGGTATGAGTCATGCAATGGCAGCTCCAGGGCGGCTAATTTGTGTCATGACTACGTCGCCCAGGTAATTCTCTGTGGGTTTTTTAAATATAAATAATACTGTAATGTCCGAATGACAATCTTAAGCGACTATGGAAACTCAATCAAGTCAAATCAAGAACAACAACAACGATAGGATCTAATGGACCTTGTCAGCTCACTGAGATTTGTTACTGATATGACCGATCTCTTAGGGCCGTGGCTGAGGTGAGACCGGAGATTTTGGAGGTCACCAAACTAAAGGAGACCTCTAGGAAACAGGCCAGGGTCATTTGTGAGCAAATAAGGGACCTTGAGAAGAGGGATACAAACATTTGTGAGCTGAAGGAAGCCAACTGTCATCTCCGCAGTTTGTTGGACACCTCGGATGGCTCCAATGACTCCTCTCCTCTGGACCATACTCCAGCAGCCAGTACCAGTACTCCAGTGGCCAGTACCAGTGCTCCCATTCCTTTCCCCAATGTGATGTCTGCCGCCAGAGGTCCTGCTACCCTAGCCATGCAGCCTGACCAACTTCCCCATTCGATGATGCTGAGTGGGCTGCTAAGCAGACTGGCAGCATCCCAGTTGCTCCTGTCTGGTCCGCCTGCAGGAAGTAGGTTGCTCAACAGACCTTCTCAAGGATCCATGGCTCCATCCATGATCATTCCACCTTGGATGTTCACCCCAGAGACTGTTGTTATCCCAAATTCTGCCCTTGCTGTTAACCAGGTCAGATCCGTCTAGCCTCCGTCTGAGGATACCTACCCAGACAAGCAGCAGAAAGATGATGAAATGGAGGATGTTGATTCAAATTAGTAGGACTATTTATATATTACACATTTTTATAACCTTACTGCCCGGACATTTCTGAGATTTGTTATCTCTTGTGCTTCCAGAGACACTTTATTATGTTGTGTTGTGTTTGTCCAAGAAGTCGCTGTCCGGATTGCTGAAGTGTTGTGACCAGTGATATATTATTGATTCTACCTGCTATTTCTTCTCCATGTTGTTGTATTGCTGCCTTTTATATTGTTGATACTGAGTATTACATTACTTTATGATTATGGTTTGGATACCTTTTTATTGACATGCTGTCTTGGTGATGTTTATATATTAGGGATGTTGCGACCTGTCTTATTGTTATCTAGTAGCTAGAACACTGATGCTCCTATTTGTGAATGCTACAGAGATTATTACACAACCCAACATGATTAAATTATTGATCTTCATATATTGTTGTGATTGTTAGGGCCAGGGTTTAACCCTAACCCTAGCCCTAACCCAACATGATTAAGGTATTGTTCTTCATTTATGGTTGTGATTGCTGTGATTGATTGATTGATTGATTGATAAACGTTTATTTGCAGACTAAGCTGCCAATCGAGGATTTCTCCAAGCAATAGGGAGGATTTCAGCACCTCATTAGCATAATACATAGTATAAATGTAGGTTAACCACCTCTCAGTCGTTGACTGCTGAGGTTCGCTACAAGAATGTTTTAAGTAATTATATATACGTATAATTAGTGATAACAATTTGGCACCTTTTGTTAACACACAAGGTCATTTGTTTTATAAAAGCTTGATGTTTCAAGTGTACTTTATATAAAATATTCGTCGTTCCAGACATATACATTTTTTGCACTTAGTGAAAATGTCTTATAATCTATTTGTTTATGTGCCATCGCCGGGAGCCTATTCCAAGAGTATGGTATTTGATGGTATACCGACTTTCTTATTTGTTCTGTTTTTGGAACTTCGTGTTTCAGAATCTTTTTTCCATCTGAAAAATTTTGTGTATTAATAGATCTGAGGTCGATATTTCTTGGGTCTTGAGCCCGACGATGGCCCATTTGTAGCAGGTGGAGGCGTCGCCGATATTTTGATGGTAGCACCTTTTTTGTGATGTGGAGTTCATCCACATTTTCCCTTGATGGCAATCGATAAATTGTTCTTAGGATTCGATTTTGTAGGATTTGTAGCCTGTGGAGGGTGGTATTTCCACAGGACTCTAACAGTAAATCCGATTGATCAATGATAGGAAGTACCATGACCTTGTAAATTAGCAGCATTGTTTTTTGAGTAAGTTTTTCGCGAAGCTTTTTGATTTGCCAGCTTTTATAGTTCAACATGCTTGTCAATTTCAAGATCATTGTTTTGAATTTTAGCGCACTATCGATTTCTACTCCTAAGTACTTGTATACTAAAACATCTTCTAAAATTATACCATCAAGGGATAGGTGATACTGAGGTTGTTGCCCCATATTTTCTGTGATTCACCTTGATTTGAGAACCAGCCTCGGGAAGATTGTTTGCACTTTTGACTTATCTAAGTTTAATGAAATTTTGTTTAATTTACACCATTGTCCCATAGAGTTTAGGTCTGATTGGAGATCATCAGTTACTTGTGCTAAATTTGGATTTGAATTAAAAATTATGGTGTCATCAGCAAACATTTGAATTTTGGAGTTATCGATGTAGTTTGGAAGGTCATTTATATAGATATTAAATAATATTGGGCCCAAGGTTGTTCCTTGGGGCACACCGCAGTCTATTGGTTTTGGTTTAGAAAGAATGTCGTTGACATATACTTGTTGGCTTCTGTTTGTTAAGTAGTCTTGGAACCACTGATGTTCCTTTCCAATAATGCCGAATAATTTTAGTTTTTCTAACAATCTTGTCTGATTCACAGTATCGAAGGCCTTTCTCAGATCAAGGTAGATTGATCGTACCGCACTGTTTTCATTTAGTGCCTGGTAAACCGCATTTAAGTATGTAATAATAGCATCTTGAGTTGACTTACCACTTCTAAAACCAAATTGGTAATCATACAACAAATTATAGTCACTCAGATAAGCTGATAGTTGAGTATGTATCACCTTTTCTAATACTTTCGAGGGCAACTGAATAGTTGAAATTATAATTTCCCGGGTCAGTGACAACACCTGCTTTATGCAGTGGGGTAACTCTAGACTGTTTCCAAGAGTTAGGAATGCTAGAAACTTCTTGTGTCATGTCTATAATTTTCTTAAATGGATTTATTAGTATTTTTAGGGCAATCTTTAAGAGCCACGTTGGCATATTCTCTATGCCAGAAGATTTACTCGAGGCCATGTCTTTGATAATATTTGTCAAGTCTTTTGCGGTGACTGGTGTATACGCAAAATTCGGATATTCTAGTTTTTTGGTCTGTTGCATTTCTTTGTCTCTCTTTTCTGTTACTGTTTCAGGAGGTGGTATGATATTAGCTAGTTTATTGCCTATACTTGAAAAATAGGTATTGAAAATGTCTGGCACTCTGTCTGGTTGGACTGATACATCGTTATCTTTAAGAATCACCTCTTTCTTTTCACCTTTTGCTTTCTTGCTATTTAATAGCGGTGCTAGTTTTGCCCAAAATTTTTTTGGGTTGTGGCTGTTCGCTTGAAGTTCTTGCTTTATATAGTTATTTTTCAAGTTATGTGCATGATGATTAATTGGATGTCTTTTATCTTTTTTGCTTGGTCCATTATCGCAGGGTTTTTTGTATGTTTTGCCACTTTAAACAGATTATCTCTGGCCTTAATTTGGGCAAATAAATCTCCAGTCAGCCATTCTTTTCTGGCTTTTACATTTTCATGAGTTTTGATTGGACACATTGCATCTACTGATGATGTTATTTTTGTAATCATATTTTCCCAACTCTGAGTTGGGTTGTCTTTAATGATTAGTTCATCCCAATTGGCATCTTTTAGCTGGTTTGAGAGCTTTCCTTCATCATACTTTGAGTGAGACCTGCATGAAAATGTTACTTTTTCTTGCTTTTCATTTGTTTTCTTAAATATGGCATAAGTGGGCAAGTGATCGCTAAGATTCACATTTAATGTTCCACATTTACTAACAATTTTAGAGTCTGTATAGATTAAATCTATTGTTGTACTCGTTGTTGTTGTTTTTCGAGTAGGGGTACTAATCAATTGCCTCATTGAAGCATTATATTCAATTGATAGTAGGCACGATTTGGGATTTGAGGGGACCGAGTAGTCCACATTCAGGTCTCCCAATAAGATTTTATCTTGGTTTGTTTTTATATTTCCTAGCACCTCATTTATCGTTTGTATAGCAATTTTTAAGTTGTCAGTGGGTGGACGATAGACATTTATTACAGTATACTTTTTATGTTTGTTAAGAAATATTGTTAATGTTTGTATTTCTATATCTACATTACTTATCTGGTGTTCGTCACTGCCCGGTTCGACATCATACTTTTCCTTAACATATATTGCTAGGCCTCCACCTGCTTTACCTGATAGTCTATCTTGATGATATCTTGTATTCTGGTATGTCTATTAGACTATTGTACACTTTTTCACTTAACCATGTTTCGTTAATGCATGTAGCATCAAAGTTCAGCTTCTCCAGGGTTGCTTCTAAATTCGGTACTTTATTTAATAGACTCCTGATATTTATACACATAACTTTAAACCCTTTTAGGAGAGTAAAACTTTTAGCATCATCAAGCGAATAACATACATTCTCTTGTGTGCCTTGGCGTGCTATACCTCTAATCTGGTATAGACTGGCCTTACACCCCAGGATCTGTAATTTTAGGGTAGGGAGATTTCCTTTAGTATTACTGATTAGATGTTATTTTCAGCTTTTCCAGTCTGCGAACACTATTATCACAACCTTAGTTTTTTCAAATCAAGCCCTTTAATTTTTATACAACTACAGCAGTGACACCTTGCCCTCTGTTTATACAGTGGCTTTAATACTGATACATAGTATATATCTGTGATTGGTACTACTATGGTGTCGTAGTTACATATAACTTATAACATAACATAACACAACATGGCCTTAACTTTACTTTACTCAGTAATTGAGTGTTGAGTGTTTGAGTCACAATATAACCTAAACTCTACTCAGCAACTGAGTGTTGCTCTATGCTTGGTAACTGAGTGTTACTCTCGATATTTACTGTAATTGGTCGTCATAGACAATTGGAAATAACATAACATAATATACAAAATTATAACCCAAACTAAACTAAACTTCTGCACAGCTTTGCTTATAGTAACAATGTAGTCTGAACTCTACTCTAACTCTGAGTGTTACTTCAGACTTGGTAACTGAGTGTTATTCTAGATATTTAATGCAATGGATCGTTATAGACAATTGGAAATAACATAACATAACATATCACAATATACCATAGACTCTACTCAGCAACTGAGTGCTTTTCCAGACTTATTGACTGGGTGTTACTCCAGATATCTAGTGTAATGTCACGTCACAGGTAATTGGAAATAACATAACATGGTATAACATGATATAACCTAAACTAAACTCAGCAACTGAGTGTTACTCTGGACTTGGTAACTAAGTGTTACTCTCGTCAAGAGAATTTCAGCAGAAACCCATTATCTTCTACACAGTTTTACTTTGGTCTGTTTTATTTATCTTTGGTCTGTTTGGATTTTAACATTGGATCATTTGATAAACATTTTATCAATATCAATATACGGGCTGATATCAACCGGTATCAAATGAGTAGTTAATTTCAATGGAATGCATCATCATAGACAGTGGGAATTCCATTTTCTGAATGGTACAGAGACATGTGGGTACATACATTGTTTTGTGAGTATTTTAACACCAGGCTTTGAACATCTTTCGGTTTTTCTTTTAGAAAAAGTGTTTGCTGTATATCAATATGCATGTAAATACATACAGTAATGCCACGTCAAAATTTTAATTTTAGATCTATATAGTCTTATGTTTTGGTTTCGTCTCACTCCCCTAGCACATTTAGGCATCAATGTCAATTATTGGTATAACTCCAAAATGATTTAGATCTAAGGTGCTTCCTTTATGAGTCATAAATAATTTGGGGTTTTTATCAAATGGTATTGTTACTCATATTATAGTGTTATCTTATATGGTAAGTTTTAGTTGAGTAATTTAGTGATACTTATCGTTTTCTAGGGGAGGATGTTGGCGAGATCAATCATAGACTGTTTTTTGGCGTTTTACTCTATCTTGTGGGGCCTCATTGAACCTCTACCACTAATTGTTCACATAATGTTCATTTGTCTGATGGCCTTTCCTATGTGTTTCGCCCACACTTTCAATCCTTCGTCATCCCAGTGACATTCGTCTAGTCCTAATCGTAGGTAGCGATTCAGCTTGCCGTATCTGGAATTGTGGTGGACCAGGTCGTGTGTTGTTGGTGTGGGAACATAGTTGTCAGAATTTCTCGCACAGATAAGACGATTTATTCGTAGAACAGTCTCATTAAGATTATCTTGGTGTGGGTGGACGACACCGGGCAATCTGGTGTTATACCACCCGATGTCCATCCCAGTTATTGTACAGAATACTACTGGAGCTTGGTACGGTTCTAGGGCTTGTCTTGTATACATTTCAACATAATGTAGATCTTCCTTAAAATCTTGGACTGTTTCAGGAACGTTATTTGGCATATACACTTGCTTTGTATCTCTATCTCTTCTGGTGATAGAGCAAAGCCCTGCCGTATATATAACAACGAGAGGCTTTTCTCGGAAGATTGTATCACTGGCTAAGTGGGCCGCTAGACCTAGGGAGGCCCCTGCATAGGATAAGACACGCACTCGTTGATACGTTTGAAGCGGTAAAAATGGGCGTAGATAGGGAGCTAACTCTCACGATGAGCTATCTCCCACGATGAGCTATCTCCCACGATGAGAATTGGGCGTGGTGTCATGTTGGAGTTTTCCAATATCTGAAAGATCAATTACAGTGACAGTTTTAGCTCATCCAGTATCAACCCAAACCGGTTCTGACCCTTGCGGCTGGTATCTGGGTCAAATGTTTGGTCGTGGATTTGGTAACCCATGCCCCACTTGCAATCATAGGTCATTTCAAAGAAGTGAACGTATTTAGAGTTAATTAGTTTCAGCCGTAGGTCGTCATTTTGCTCAAACTTATTCTGAACAATATCCTTCAGTGTCTCCTCCTCACCTTTTTTCCAGCTATCCGAAGATTCTATGTTCGCCGACAACTTCTTAATGGCGTACGGGTCCTCACTGAAGTAAATGAGATCAACCAGTTTCGCATTTTCACATGTGTTCTTCGATAGCGATTTTTGGTGCTAGAAAGCCTGTTCCGCCGATGTATACTTTATTTCCTTGAACCAGAATTCCGCTTTATAGAAATTTGACATGTAGCAGCAATGCTCTCCTTGAAAGCCTATGCCCGGTCCTTCCTTTGTGCGAAACTCCTCGGTCTTGAGGTCTTCAGGCATAGCTCCGTCTGGGAGGAGATGTAGGTCACCGGAACGAAAATATTTACGTTTGTACACGAGGCCAGAGCCACGTGAAGTGGGGGCGTTGGCTTTGTCTTGATTGGACAAACGTTTAGCGCATTTCCGCGCTAAGGTGTTTCTCTTCTGTATTACTTCGGGGAAATCTTTATTTATCCAAAGATGTTGGTTTCCTGTTGTGGTTTTTATTTGTTTGGCTAGGTTTATGACTTCATCCTTTACCAGAAGAGTTTGAAAGGTTACCAGTACTTGTTGTGTTTGGCCTTTCTTGAATTGTCCCAAACGATAGGCTGCATCAATGTCATCACAGTCGAATTTCTCTATGTGTGGCGATATTAGGTCGGCAATTTTTTCTGGGAGGTTTTCATTAATTTTTTCTTCTATTCCTTCGAAGATAAGATTCATTTTTCTCGATTTGAGGTCAAGAACTTCATGATTATTTGTTAGCAATTCTATTTGGTGTTTCATTTTTTCTTGTGTGCGAAATGATTGTGCAAGCATACATTCATATCTTGATTGGGATTTTTCAAAATCTCTTAGTTGTTGTTCCACCTCATTTGTAGGCCGTTGAGGTTGAACTCGGTCCTGGTCTTGGTTTCCATCCATTAATGCTGTATTATATTCCAGAGCTGCTTTTACATCATTACGGAGAGTTTTTAAATCAGATTCAGCGGAGTCAAGTGTAGGTTTCATTATCCCACGAACAGTTTCAACAAAGCCATCATTTTCTGGTAGGTCTTGATTTAGCACTGTTCTTAGATCATCATGCGCTGAGTCTATGGTAGGTTGTATCAGCCTTGGAGTACTTGCTTTAAGTTGTCGTCATTGACTCGATTTTCAAGTTTGGATATCCGTTGGTTATGATTTGCCAATTTCACATTGTATTCTGTTTTATGTGATGTGAGATCCGTGGATAATTTTTCCATTTTTGTTTTTAGCTCCTCATTTTGGTCAACAATGGTTGATGTCAAATTTTCCATTGTGGCTGTATTATGCTGTTTTATTTCGTCAATCATTGAACTGAGTGTGGTATTTAGTAGTGATTGCAATTGGGCTGGGTCTAGGACTACTGGAGCTGTAGTTTCAATAGCGAGCTTTATCTTATTTTGATTTTCATTAGGTGATTTTGGTTTAGTCAGCTCTGTGTCTATTTTACTACCATCAATTGAGTTTTCGTCTCCTGTCACAGTACTTGTTACTATGCTTTTGTTTGTACGCTCGTCATCGTTATTGTTTACCGTTGGCTGGGTGACCTTGACCTTAGACGGTCTTTGCTTGTTTGCTTTTGCTGATTTAAAGTCATTGTTGTGTGATATTTTCGTCGTTGACGTCTGGTTTTTGATTTTGATTTTGTTTTGGCGAGGGATAGGACTACTGAAGTTGGTGAGTTAATATTAAGTGTGCTTGATATTCTTCGAAGCATAAGGTGGGGCTTGGGTTGGTGTACCGGCGCACCTACCTTGACGGGCGATATCGGGGGTTGTTCGTCTGGCATTTGAGTAATCCTAATGATAAACACAGATATAGTCCATTTAGTCCCTCATACAAGGATTGTATGGTTGCTAGACAGGTTTATGAGTAGTAATTCACTGGTGATTCAATTTGTAATCCTTTTGATTCGACCCTGGGGTGCATATTCGGCTCCGCTCTAGTCAGTTGTGTGTACTAGTCGGGGCACCATCTTGTCTGCTGTGAACATTTGTATATTTTTTTATGGAATTTAGTCTTTTTTTATGCACCCACTTATAGTGGATGTGAGTAACCATTTCTCCATATTGAGAATGTTGTTTATGTATGGACAGAATAGCTAAGTGGGATATGCTTACCTGCTAAAATGAATGTCTGTGTGTCTTCTTTGCTTTTCCATTCACGGTTGTAGACGATACACGTGAAGCTGGTGGTAGTATGGCAGCTGGACGGGGTGAACTGGATGGACAGCCATTCATCCTGGTCAACCTGCAGCGATGAAACCTGCCAGGGCAAAAACAATTCTTGTCTTAATTATTACTAGAAGGCTCAGAACTGGGAACAGGGGAGAGGTGTGTGAGAGACAGAGCGGGAGAGAGAGATACGGGAGAGACTGAGGGAGAGAGAAGAGAGAGAGCCACTATTGCCAGTATTGGACGCAATATGGAGCTATAGTTGATCTTTTTTACAGAAAGCCAGGACAAGAAAGGAAAGGGGTGGGGGGTGTGTGGGGTTGGGGGGGGACTCTTATTATCTAACACTTTCCTTTGATAAACCCAAGTGCATTTGCTGTCCGAAAGATGAGTTGAGGAATCAATAGGAGGTTCTGTCATTTATGCGTTGATGCATGTGTAATCAGTTTAATCAGCTGTGTTTAATCAGTTAACAGGAGTGCCCTTACCATTGATGTAAATGTGGGGTCAGTATCACCTGTATTGTCGACATAGTTGTAGCGGAAGACCCTGGTGGAGGTGCCAGTATATATAGCCAAGCACCAGGTATCAGTGCGGAGCAGCCCATGCGTGCAGTTAATGGTGATGTTTGTGTCAGGTATAAGCACGTCTGAGTGGGAAGTTTCTCCCTCATTCTGTAATTTTAGCACAACGTTAAAACTTTCCCCTGCAAAGAGAAACAGTATTTATCAGTTAGACATTTTTATATAGTGTTTTAAATGGGTGCAATTGGAGGGGATTTACTCATAGTGTGCTTCTGGTAAGTAACACCAGCAAGTGCCACAGGGTAATCCACTCTTGGTTTACTCTCTATATTTTATATAAAGGCCTTTGCCTCCTTATTGTATTCTATGCTAACTTTTAACAGCCATATCAGGCTTTACGATTTATTGTTCTAGATATCTCTTCTTCTCTTATCATTATTATTACTGTTACATGTCCATGTATGTGCATGTGTGACGATTTCAGTATATAAAGGATATTTGAAAATTTCCATTGAGCTCCGGATAGCTCCATCTGTGGGCACCTCCGTCTCCGGATTCCTCTGTGTAGTAACTCTGGTCGCCACTCTGGTCGCCACATACATTGCAACCAATGACGATATTTGCAGTTCATACAACTTGATTAATTTATCATTAATTAACCATTCTATGTTATACCATCCGGACTTTAACTATGATATTTATTACACATTTCATCATTTATGTTCAAGTTAGTATTCATGTCATTATTATATTTATTTCATTATTCCTGGTTTGTATTGCAAACATGCTACCTTGTTTTGGAAATCATTGATTATCTCGATGTACCTGTTCATAATCGGGTTGTAGTCTTAGGGGTGATTCCGTGTGCAAGTCTGAATGTACTAACTTTCTCTCCAGAATCATTTAGAGGGTACCCTGGTATGGAATAAAATTGCGGGTGACAGTTCTCAATCATGGGCATAAGTTGGGAAATTGCGATTGCGAAGTTTGATAGCCTTGGATTAGCCCCAATTACTTGGATCAAGTATTTGAAAATGAAAGATTGAATCTATTCCAATGAAACTTTGTGAGATCTATAGGAATGTCAATTTTTCATCACACCATGGTCTCCCTGATAAATAATTTGAGTCCAGCAAGTCCCTCATAGCCTTGGCTAGAGGTAAACCAGTAACTACATTTTCCTCAGCCAAATCATTACTCTCAGGTACATTCTCTGCACGGGTCCCTTCAACCTCGTCCTCCGATTCAGCCGGCGGCACAGCGGGATCAGGAGTAGGGGCCTTTGGCGGCCGTCCTCTCTTCCTAACATGATGTACTATCTTATCCGCTGGCAGAGGCACAGGTGCTTCAGCCCCAGGTAGCAACTTGCCATTCGGAGCCACTCAAATTAAATCTCGACCCAATGCCTTCTGTTTTTGATACTTTGGAGCCCGGAGGAGGTTTGTAGCCTGCACTGGTTGTCCTTCCGAATCAAATACCAACTTCAACAAATTCCCGTTCCACCTGAGAACACCTTCAGCTGTCTTTAGCTCATAGGTAGAGCCATGCACACGCCTCAGAACCTGGAAGGGGCCATCCCATTTAGGCCCATACTTCATTTGTGCTGACGGTGTTGCGTATTGCCACACAAATTATCCTTCTTTGAAAATCTTCGACCTAGCCTTCTGATCAAAATATTTCTTCTGATACACAGCCAAATGACCCAGCTGTTTCCTCATGAACTGATGGCCTTTCCACAGCAGCGACCTGATTTCTTCCAAAAATACTGTCTGGCATGGACAATCAACGTCGCCACTCACAGTGCCATGTAATAATATTTGCCGGCGCCATCAGCTCTGTGCCGAAGACTACCATGTTTGGAGTGCACCGCGTACTCTTATGTACCACCCCCCTATATGCATGCGCAATACATGGAACTAGTACATCCTAATTGACATCTTCGTAATCTGTCAAACATGACAACTGTTCCACCAAGACACGATTAAATCTTTCCGCCTGACCATTAGATTCGGGCATAGATACGGTAGAGTCATTAACTTCTTGATTTCCATGCTGAGTAGATTTTTCATAAGGGCGGACGCCCATCCATTTGTAACAAAATTGGCAGCCCATAGTGCAAAATCCACTCCATAAATAGAGCCATAGCAACAGCGGTATGATCCGGTAGAGGATATGCTTCAGCCCATTTAGAAAAGTACTCGGTCACGACTGTGACACAAACATTCCCTCTTGGTGTCTTTCAGAAGGGGCCAATTATGTCCAAGGCCACTCGGCTCCACCTTACACCTTTCTAAGTCTGAATGGAACAGCTGCTTGGTTATACATTGTTGCTCTCCCATTCCACGCACAACAAATCACAAAACCAACGAATGCAATAATCTAATATAAAAGCATAATTCCTCCCCCTCATTCAACAACTCAGACTTAGTCAGACAGGGGACAGCCTCCTCCACAATAGATATTACCTGTGACAATACTTCATCATGCCGAGGTTAGTAAATTTATGCTTCAGCAGTTCAAATGCCTCCAAACATTTTTTGTCAAAAATTACTTTCCTACTCTATCGCCCCCTACAGCAAGTGCCTGGATCAGTCCAGCAACCTCAGCGAAATAAGGTATAAATTCTCTGTAATAGGATGCAAATCCCAGAAACTGCCTAACCTCTAACTGTCTTGGGAACCGGCCATTCTGCAACTTTGCCGAGCTTGGTCAGATCAGGCTTAATACCACTTTGGGACACAATCCTTCCCAAGTATTGTACTTCCAACTTTAAGAAAGCGAATATTTTAGGCTTCAACTTCAGACCGTAACTCCTCAATCAGCGATTCAGCAATTCAGCACACGTTCCATGTTCCTCATGGTATCTTCAAATGTTGCACCAAATATGATGATGTCATCTAAATATACCAGACAACATTTCCAATGAAGCCAATCAGCCCTAAATCTGCCGATCACACGCCCAAACCTTGAGACATTCAAAAGATCACCCAGCTACCTAGGTGGAACCCTTTGGAACAACCTACCAAAACCCATCAAAGAAATACAAGATAAAAAATCCTTCAAATCAGCCCTTAAGAAACACCTCCTTCTACACTAAGCCAAAACCCACATCCCCCTGACACTCCCCCCTCATCCCTAAAACCCAAACGTCCATCCAAACCTTGTCCATCAATCCTGTGACAAAATACTGTTAAAATTGCCATGTATGATATTGTTTCTTTTGTCTCACCTTAGTCATCATTACTCATCTATGTCGTAATTCTATACTTATTAGCTTATTAGCTCATTTAGCATAAGCCGTTTGTTATCCTTTAAAGATAGCCTTAGAAAATTGCACATCATAGTTGTAGCTCTCACCTCAGCAGCAAGTCGAAAACCTTGTTTTCATGTATAAGAAACTTGTTCTCATGTCAAACCATTGGAGAAGCTGTCGAAATAATGTCTTAAAAAAAAAAGTAGCAAGGCCTTGCCAGCGCTGTCATTTGAGAGGCTGGTTGCCGACACAGGCTCTCACCTTATGCCATCCCTGCACGGCCGGTCAAGTGTTCAAGCTAGCGTTTTCTCAACTCTTATATTTAATCTCCTCATTGTCCTAGCTTGTTCCT
Source organism: Sthenelais limicola (assembly GCA_942159475.1). Lineage (NCBI taxonomy): Eukaryota > Metazoa > Annelida > Polychaeta > Phyllodocida > Sigalionidae > Sthenelais > Sthenelais limicola. The sequence goes on along the minus strand of OW804099.1, from coordinate 98,584 downwards.
GTTTCTTGAATGTGTAGGAAATGCTTTTATGTACCATATTTATGAAAAAATCTGTATGTGATTGCCTTCTTGATTATTTTATTTTACTTTTGGAATTCATGTCTAATTTGATTATTATTTGCAGGTATGTTTTATGGAGGAGCCTCAACGGGTAGCGACGGGGTGATGCTATACAGCTGGATTCAGCGTTGCCCCTCCCTTCATGACTCAAACCTGCCTGTCATTTATATTGGGCCTATCAGAGATAGAGCCCCGCCCATCTCCAGGAGTAGCACGTGAGCTGCTCCTGTGAGGGTTGCTTGTTTAATAAAGAATACTTTAGTTGGTAATGGAATCTTACTGTGTCTGGTCGTCATTCTCCTACTCGCGTATTCAACACTACATTATAGAAGTTATACACAATCCTGACCTTATAATAGTGTGGTGACAGGTTCACTACAAAAGTATTTTAGTTTATTTCCTTTATTTGATGAGAATGTTTAGTGACAGCCTCAGTACGGGAGGCACAGGCCTAGGTCTACTGTCGGTAGCCAGACTGTCACAGGTGCCACCGGAGTGTGGTTAAACTACTGAACAAATTAGTTTCTTTTAGGTACTTTATTGTTCTTATTATTATTCAATTAGAGGCCAATTTATCCGGCAAAAGAATAATTTAAATAAAAATATACAAAATTACGATTGGGACTTTTTTTCTCTTGGTGTGGGTAATACGGCGGAGGAAGGGGTAATATGGACACCATATTAGCCACTATCTTTGATATGACACTCAGTGCTTAAGCATATGGAAGTATAAAGCTTCTTGAGATGTATGATAAAGCTTCTTACCTTTGCCTGATAAGGGGACAACTATGCTGACTATTACAGCTGCCAGTATTACGAGTCCAGCAACTATGAGGACCCAGCCCCATCTGGGTGGTACCTTGCAGCCCCAGCCCCATCTGGGTGGTACCTTACAGCCTCCATCACCATTGTCACTATTGCCTTCATTGCCTTGAGGTGGAGCTGGTGTAGGGGACTCCTGCCTGTCTGTATCTGGGTGGGGAGGTGGGATGTCAGGTAGTGGCCTCCCGGTGTTGGGTACATATTGGTAGGCATGATCATGTTCTAATAATTCAGCTTGCAAGAAAAGTGAAGTTTGGATTCCCAATCCAGGTGGTGGCTCCCCGGTGTTTGGTATATTGGAATATGTATCATCATGCGCCTCTAATGCCCCCTGCGACAAAGCTGATGTTTGCAGTTGCACGTCAGCTGAGGTGAGGCTCATCCTGTCATCCTCTAAGTCATCGGGGGTGAGGTGGGTGTTGGTGATTGCACCATTCTCTAAATCACCAGGAGTGAGGTGGGTACTATCCCATCTGTCATCAGGGGTGAGGTAAGTAAGATCTGTGTGGATGTCCTCTAAGTTGTCAGGGGTGAGATACATGCTGGTGATATGAGCTTTCTGTAAGGGAATATAGTCAGGCTCTACAAATATGCTGAATGTTTCAATAATTTTGTGTGATGTTTGTTTGCAAAAAATGTAAATGTTGTCAGACAATTCTAAGTTAACTAGACATGTCTTTCTAATGCAATATTGGTTTCAAACTATTTCAACACCAGAAAATCATGATCTATAGATTTTGAGAAAGGAAGATTTTGTGCAATGATGCAAATTAATCAAGTGTCCCGGGTTATAACCACTATAGGCTGAGGATTAATAACCGCCTTTCTGGGACTGCTGCCTTGGCTTCACCTCAGGATTGTATACACAACAGTGCACCAGCAGCCCAGCAAGACGATTGTAAATCGAATTTGATTTAATATACTAAAAACTAGCTATTTCAAAATCAGCGAAAAACCTGAAGCCTGCCGTCGCAACACAGGCACTAGACAAGCAGAAGCTCTTCTATTTAATATTACTTTACCGAAATCAACCAAGTTTAAAAAATCTATGTACTATAACATTGTCTCCGAATGGAATAACCTAAATGTCCAAATACGATCTTTAGAAAACTTTAACGACTTCAAAAAAAACATCAAATTTAGCCTACTGTAGTAGGCCCCACTGTCTGTTTGTTTGTCTGTTTGTCTGTTTGTTTGTTTGTATACGTATAATAACCTGAATAAAAATACCTGAATAAAAATGATTCAAAAAAAAAAAAGTTGAACATTAATGCTTCATTCATATATTTGTGAATACCGTATTTCCCCATCTATAAGCCCGGGCTTATATTATCTATAAAGAGTGTATAGACCAGGCTTATATTGGGGCAGGATAATATTCGGGGTCAGGCTTCTATTATATTTGGGGTCTCGCTTTTTGAAGGTTTATTTTGACCTCTTATATCATGATGGCACCAAAAGCAAACGGGGAAATACGGTATCCAACATACAGGTGGGGCATCGACTGGTGCAGCCCTCTGTGGGACATCCTGGTTATCACTGGGCTTAATGTTGTCCTCTGCACTCTCTCTGTTGAACATAGGATTCATATGGGATGTCATCTTGATCTGTGGAATATAAAACAAGTAAGGTTAGGACCACAACCATTTATAAAGTTTTTTTATTTGGAACAGCATTCTGATATAGCTCAAAATTAATGGTCAGATTATATATCATCAGATTCATTTGCATCCCTAAAAACACCTGCTCGAGCCTTGATTGTTATTCAATTATTCTTACCATCATTGTAACCAATACTCAAAGTACAAAGAGTAAGCATATAATACGTTTTGCCTTGTTTTACAACACTGCTAACAAAATATTATATTTTGAGTATGTAAACCTGCAAATTCTTGGATATGAAAACCAGAAAATTAAACTTAACCATAGAAGGAATTCCAGAAGAACAAAACGAATTTCTAAACCAAAAGCTAGTCGACTTAATTGGGACAGCCATCAACAATTTCGAAGCAGAGGATATCGACATAGCATACCGCCTAGGTAAAGAAAACCCAAGAAAGCCATGCCCTGTTTTGATAATGTTCCTCTCAATTTCTATAAAAGACAAGGTACTCAGAAGAGCCCCAGAAATCAAAAGAAATGCCAGGAATCCAGATGTTTGGATAAACCGGGATGTACCAGAAATACTCCAGAAACAGAGTGGTAAGATTAGAAAATGTGGGAAAATACTTGCAGCCCTCGACTGGGAAAATCCCCCCAACGTGCGAATGACGTCATTGACCTACAAAGGAATCACCTACGGGGTCAATGACCTAGAAAACCTCCCAGCCTGAACTAGACCTTCGAGTACTAAACTACAGGAGTTCTTGGTGGCCTCCCAGTGTTTGGTACATTGGGATAGGTATCATCATGCGCTACTAATATTTATCGAATTTCTACACTTGTAAACTCAAATATAATGACCAGGATTATTGCTCAGTGGAACAGGCTTTTCAGCACACGAAAGCCTTGTCAGCAGATACGCCAAAAAATACTGAACTCGCGACCGACATTCTGCAGCTAACTAATCCGTACGAAATCAAGAAGAAGGCAGCGCAAATAATTCCCGGACCAGACTGGTACAAAGGTAAGAGAGATATCTTAAAATAGATTACAGGGTTTAATTTCCAACAACATAAAGATTTGCAGAAAAAACTGGTTGATTCGACGTATGAACATTTCTATGAAATGACCTTGATCATATTCCAGGCAATAACCAGTTTGGCGAGTTAAGACAACATTTTGCGATATAAAAGACTATACTGTGATGCTATATACTTGCAGGTTTGACAACATACCTACTCGACATTATATTATACACCAACTTCGACCATTACCATTATGCCACCTAGACCGGTCATGATAATTGGCGACTCAAGGGTTAAATTCTTAGCGCCGTACTTACAGCCGTACCTAACGCACAACCAGTACTGTAATACGATAGTCAAATCCTACTCAGGAGCCTCCCTCAAAATGTCAACACATATGGCAGCAAATGATATTTTTGCGCTTAAACCAATCGGCATCTATTTTGCTTCTGGTCTATGTACCATCACAAAGAAAGAGGAGGGAGTCGTAAGGCTCGCACACCAGACCGTAAACGAAGCAACCTCAGTCTTCATTGAAGACATGGATTGGGCCCAAAACCAAGTTCAACACACTGTGTATCCATTTCCCACCAATAATGTTCTGGTAGCAGTAAGGGCAAAGCTGGGGGCAGAGGAGGACAAGTAAAGAGCTCTAGTAGCAGCTCCAGCAGGAGTGAACAGAAAGGTGGAGTGAGTGACTCCCAGAAACGCGGAGGCTCTGGCTCTGCGGATTTGGTTTCCCCTAATCCACCTGCAGCCAAGAGGGGTCGGAAGGCACAAAAGGAGGTAGAAGAACTAGCCTCCAAGTTACCTGAGCCGGTGGACACAGATAAGCTTGTGAAAACCGCAACTGAAGAGGTGCAACGTTGTTTGCTGACCTTGCGGGCAGCATCAGATGCAGCTCAACAGCAGGTACTGACCTCTCTGGTGACGCTGACTGCTCCACTGGGTCAGCTGCAAGAGGTACAACAACAGATCAGGGAAGTGGCTACTCTCCGAGAAACCATCTGAACCCAGGCCAAGCTGATTCAGGCTCTCCGCGCCTCAGCTGAGAAGGAGGATGGCGAAATCCGAGATCTCACTGAGGAGAATGCAAGCCTTAGGGGTGAGCTGGCGGAGTGTGGTAGATCCTCTACCCCTGAAGACCTGAATCAGAGGGACGATGATGTCGAGGTGAGGCTGTCCACCCAGTCCGGTGGTGCTATTCCTAGCACTAGCACCTCGGTTGTATCTGAATCCGGCGCAGCAGTGAGCGTTGATGCAGCTCAGTACGAACTGTTGACCAGATTGCTGGCACAGATTAAACCTGCTCCCGCTCCTCGGACTGCTCCCCCGAGGGTTAACAGGAAAGTTGCAGGTGATGCTGCGGATAATGTTTATTATCTGGGCAAGATGTTGGGATCCCCTGAAGCTGTTTCACCTCTACCTGCGGAGGGACCGGTTGACAATCCAGCTGTGCCCGCGGACGCTTCCAAAGGAAAAGAGGGAACGAACCAACCTAAGGATTCGGATGAGGGACATGACAATGCCATGGACACCCTGTGAGACTCTATGCAGTTGTAAGCCTCCGCTGACGCAGCGTTGAGTACACCAAGTCATCCCTCCGCTGTGTCAGCGTCGAGCATCGCCTCTATGACGTACCACACTGCCCACGGATTTCCCTTTGATTACTGGCTTTGAAACCACTATACACCGTACAGAGTGAGACATTATATGTTATTTTTATGTTACTCAGAAGGAGTAATGCAGACAGTTTATATTCTTCTCATTTTTCTCATAAGGAGAAATGTGAACTCTTGTGCCGGACTACGTTTTATATTCTGTGACTTCTTAACATTGGATTCTGTAAGCATAGTGAGGACACCAAATGTTCCTTTATGTACTTGTTAAAATTTTTGCTTCTACAGATGTGTGTGAGCTGTTCGGATTTATCTTTTTTATTGTCCAAAGTTGTACTGTTTGAAAATATTTGTCTCTGGTGTGGTTCTATTTTTGTATTTTTGCCTTGTTGTTGAGTTTATATTGATGTTAAACTCTTTTTAATAAAGGGGGAGTATTGTAGTGGGTTTGGGGTATAATATATGTAGTAGTTATGGGACATGTAATGTCCACTTATGTTGTTGGGTGGTGCTGTCCGCTGAGGTTAGTACGCTTGCACTAGCCCAGTGGGCAGTACCAGCTCATTTGACCACATACACGTTTTTATGTGTGTCTCTCTTACATATTTCATATTTACCCTTTTGTCTATTACCTTTTATCTGTTGACCAAACTAAAGACCAATGTACTGTGTTTCATCTCATGTTTGTATTGCTATTTCTACCATCATTCCTATACAACATGTATCCGCTTAAACTGCGGACACCATATTTGTGTTAGTGGTGAATCCAAGAGGTGGCTGGACCATCTCTTGGCGGACAGGTCATTGGGGAGCTTATCCCGTGCAGTGTAATAAAGATTGTGCAAAAGGTCTTTTCCTTGTCATGAGTCTTCTATTACCGTAGCTGAGCGGATCGTATCGGAAAGATCACTACAATAACATACTTTTTTATTTACACTTTCATTTACAGCTTAGACATTAACTTTCATTGTTGAGTAGGCCTACATTAGGCCTATATATTCTATCAACCATTATTTGAAAATATTTTGTGATATAATATGAAAGTTTGTTAAATAAAAAAAGTTTAAAATAAATCTGTAGTGGTTGAGTGTTTACGGGTCCTGCAATATTATAGTTCGGGAGTCCGAGGCTGTACGCTGGTTGAGTCCAGTCCTTCCGGACTGACACCAGAGGGCAGTTGAGGGCTCTCAGACCAATTCGAACACAGACCCTGGAAGAGTGGTCTTGTGTTATATTACTTTTGTCTATGTTTATCTCTGTATATTGTGCCTTGTCCTTGTATATTGCTATTTTATACCTTTGAAATGTCCTTTTATGTTGTTCTTATCGATCTCTGGTATTGATTGTTTTAAACGCTTCTCTTATGTGAATATGACGTGTTTTACTGTTCTCCACACCTTTCACTATACTGTATGTCATTATTTATGTTTCCCTTGTGGCTGGTCCACAAGGGTTGGTCTAATGGCGTTGTGTGAGAATAAAACCAGAGTACAAGAGTCGATCTTTGTTCCGTTTCATTCCCTAAGCTAAGAGTCCCGAACCGAGTTCACTACAAATCCTCACTCTGGCACTGGTGAGCGACTTGAGGCTGAGCAAATTTTGGGTGTCAAAAGTCTTCTCAAAGCGGCTGTTGCCGACTGGTGCGACGGCCAATGTGTAGACAGTATTTACGAAAAATGCAGTTTATATATGCACTAATTTATGCATTCCAAACAAGTTTAAATTCCTCATTGCTGTACACATATACTGCAGGTTTAATCGGGTCGAAGAACGAATATTTATTGTTCAAAAGAGTGCAAGATTGCTATCATTATTCTGCGGGAGGTTTTATCTCATTCGCGGGTAGGTGGGAGGAATTACGCAAATGCGGGAGCCTCCCGCAGGATGCGAGAGGCTTGATAGGTCTGAGGTGTCTACCTAATATACTGACCCTGCCTAAAAGGAATGTCTGCCTCACTTCAAGTAGTGCTAGCAGCTACAGTGGTCAAGCTTTTTCATTTTGGTGATTCGATCTACATAGAGGCTATTACATAATATGTTTTGGTCAACCTACTGTTCCTATGAGCATGGAGTTCTAGTGGCAAACAATACTGTAGCAATGCGCATGGCTCAGGTCGCACACAGGCGAACACTCCCACTGCATAAGGAGCCCATTCGTTGTTATGAAAATGCTCACAGAGCGACGAATTGTGCTTCGATTTTCATGCAATGAAATTTATTGGAGTCGTTACACCATGCCGAGATGTTCGGTATCTGAAGTAAAACTCCGCTGATTGATCTATTTGTAGTTATTTATGTTTGAACGTCGGCTGCGCTCTGCGTCGTGAATTAAATACTATCCATACCCGCAGCCCCTGTACTAGCTGTATCAAATCTCATAAACATATATCAAATGTTTAATGAATAACAGTTAAATATGTACTAAAACCCTAATTATGGAGGTCTACCATTAGCCGATCGCGACCATTGGGTTATGTACTACTTTCTGGTCCTATTCTATTGAAAATAAATCAAGGTTTTTTTTCATAACTCATAATTTGACTTTCTTTTTTATTCAAGTAGTAGTTTATTTCTCTTGGGAGGGCGCGTCCAATAGGCTAATCTTAAAGAGAGTGGAAGACAATTATAATTTTCGATTCTCGTTGCTAAATACTGACTTCATGATCAATATATTTGCAGGCATCCGTCACCATGGAGACCGTCACCATGGGATATATTTTGTGTTTAATTATTTACTGATTGATAAAGAGTTAAAGGTAATAATTATGCTATTACACATGGCATTTATAAATGTATACTCCTGCAAAATAAACACATACTAATGTATTGCATTTGATATATACCTGTATTTTTCTCTTTACAGAAGGAAGCTGCCATGAACAAGAGATACAAAATAAAAATAATGATTTCATCCCCTCCCCCTATCAAGTCATTGAATGATGAATGAATAAAGAAAGAAACAATTAAGTCAGGCAGGTACAGGCCTACAAAAATAAGGGGAAATCCCCACCCCCACCCTGCACTGGTTTTACTGGTTGTAGTGAAAATAATCACCACAGCATGACGGGGGCGCTTCGATCGGCGGGACCACGACAGTGGCAGGACGTTAAGCTTTCTGTCAGAGTACAATAGGCTTGCTAATTGTAGCCGGGGCAGCGTCCACCGCACTATGATAGGCTTTCTAAGTGTATGATTGGCTTTTTATTCATACAATGGGCTTGTGATACGATATGAAGGACTGATGTCCACCTGATGGTCGGATTTCCACGATGAGCGTTCCTAGAGTGCATGGGTAACCCAAGAACTGATAGAGATTAAACATGATAGGGACCATTTTCTTCAAAGACATATAGTTACTAAAGACATATGAACTGTTATTATGTGTGTATAATTACTGGCCATTGTCATAGAATTCTTCTACCCTGATGCTAGGCCTCTGGAATGGCCGCGCTGGCCTGAGGTTTAATACAGACCTATGTTTGATCTATTGTTACTCCATGCATGTTGCGGTGCATGGTAAGACGTCTAACCGACTATTATTTGTTGTATTATATATTCTGTATTATGTATTCTATTTTATTGACAAATGATGGATCTCAACCTTCTTAAACTCGTGCATAGTGACATTTATGCAAATGAGCATACTAAAATCTTTACACAAATCGCTCATGGAGTTACTAGAAGATTTGACGGTATTGTTTTAATGCAAAACATCCCGAGGTATGATTTATATAGAAAGTCTTTCTCTACCATGGGGCTGGAATTTGGCATTTTTACATTGTTCCAGGTATCTGGTCGGGGCGTAGATCAGGCAAATAGCTTGATCTCCAAAGATAAATTGGCAGGCAAATGACTAAACCCAGTTTATAACACCTGGTTAAATAAAGGAACAAAAAAGATTAATTATCACCAGGGAAGATTATGTTTGTTTTCATTGTCTTGTAATAATATGATTGCGTTAGTTATTTGACATATGTCATAGCATTGTAAGAGCCACAATCAAAGCCATCAAACCCTATGATTCCATAGTTACAAAGAAGTAAAAACAGATATAGTGAAAATGCTCATAATACCAAATATTGATTATGGAGATATGTTTTACTCCTCCACTAACCAGTACTTGTTACCAAGATTGAAGGCACTACTTAACTCAGCTGTTAGAACTGTGTTTAAAAGAACAAAATTTTTGTTGATGAAAAGCTGTCACAATTGAACATCTTACCAAACTTTGTTAGAAGAGAAATTCATATTCTAGAAAGTGCGCATTATCTAGCCAAAATAGATCAGAATTTAGATCAGAGAAAATTCCCAACCAGAAGTCATTCACTGGGAAGGAAAAATTAAAAATTCCAATTCCACAATCCTTTTTATTCCGGAGTAGCTTCTCTTACAAGGCCAAAGTGGCCTGGAATTCACTATCCACTGAAAACCAGGCCCTAGAATCCCAAAATAACATTTTGGGAATCTAATTGAAAATGTATATCGAAGCCAATAAGAAAACTAAAGACATATATAGAAAAGTGATTGTATTCAATTAATTTAACTAAAGCGATCGGGGACATGAATTTCCTTTCCTCTCAACCGATAGCACAGTTTGCTTGGCATGTATTTCCACTGTATTTATAGATTTTTAATTATTAATTCTCAAAAAAAAACTGAATCATCATAGCTGTCAAAGTGTATAAATTATAAACTGAGATTATATAAACTGAGTTATTAGTATTAGTACTAAAAGGCTAATCGTATATATTGAAAATGCAGACCTCTCTTGGCTGGAGAACCGCTCTTTGATAGCGATAGAGAAATCGAAAATAAAAGTTTCTAATCTAATCTAATCTTACTTAAAAGGTGCTGTACTGTACATATGCTAGTGTTGAACCAGAATCGGTTTATATTTTAACTGATTATGTGTTATTGTATTTGATTTTTTATTTTTATGTGCTTTGTGTTATGACACTCGTGTAGTTCCATATTAGTTGATTTAAACTTAATGTTTCCTCACTCATTAAAGTAAAGGTAACAGCGGGATACGTTATGGGGTATCAATATTATAGAAGATGTATCTAGTTTTGAATATCTTTAAATGTTCTTTGAATGATACATAGGCTCGGAGATGACAGACCCGTAGAGGGCGAACACTGTATAACAACCACGCTTTCTCATGTTTACACACATCAGCAACATATAAAGTTGTGTAGTAGTTCTGCAATCCTCCACAGTGCAGCTTATCCAGAAGGGATTAGTGCACTTCATTAACTCTAGAGGTGTTGCAGTCTGTAAGGCTTGCATTACATGTCATTTATCTCTAAACCTCTATTATCTACCCTTTATGTTATGTTCTGTTACAAACCGGACTCGCAATGTATTCCGTTTGTACCTCTTACATTTACTTCAGTTCAACTGCTGTTTTATACCTTATGTTTTACCCCACTATTATGTGCTGATCCTTTGGATCCCTTGAGAGTCTCACACCAGCCGTGTGTGCAGATCCGTATGCCCTACCCTGTGGTAGTGGATCCGGATCAGGGTCAAGCCTTGACCATGGAATTGGACTAATAAACCAGAAGGGGAGCAAACACTCTTTGTTGTCTCTTAGTTTATTCGTGTTAAGTTGTGCGAATCACTACAGTTGTATATCAACCAAATTCGTCAAGTTTGGGTAGGATTTGGTACGATTATCGCAGTATTTGGTTCATTTTGCAGTTTTCTGTTGGACATAACTTAAGATTGAGACCCTTTTCTCAACTACCGGATAAGCTTGCTTTACATGCTTTGCGTTCGTGCCGAAAGATCAGGACTCAAGGCCAAATGAAGAAAGGTTTATATTATGGAAAAAATAGGTTTCAACGCAATCAACCGTTATTGGTATTACACCTGTATAACCGTGTATAGTAAGCAAAGGTAACTGTTGACAGTAAATAGCTACTGTATAAATAACTGCCTCTCACCCGTGATAGTCAAGCTACAGTAGGGTATGTGGTGTTCTAGACTTCTGACGTAATCCTACACAAATGAATAAAAACATGATAATTAAAATTTCATTCTTGAGTTTCAATCAAATTGGGTGCTATCATATCTGTCCGATAAAATAGTAGTTGTCTGAGAATAGAGATATATACTGCCTGACATTACTATAGTCTCACTGATCTACATTGTACAGAACCTAAATGCTGGGATTATGGCCTCTCTATATGCTTAATAACAATCTATATCGCATATATACACACAAATGTATCAATGGATCTAGTCCACTGGAAGTAGCTTGGGCTTTACCGGCATGACATTACTAACAATAACGAGACAGTTTTGTATGGAAGGCAAACACAAACAGGTGAAAGGTGATAAAAGATGGCAGAGACATGATTTATTACAGGCAATGTGGATGACTATTATTATGTGATGTGTTTCGGGAAAATGAGTCATAAGTCGCACAAAATAGATTTTGAGATACCATTATATTTGAAAAGATGAGATCAAGCCGATTCCAATGATAGGAAACAGTCTAATAATCTAATTAGTATTTCTAGATTTTAAGTTTGATTATTTTCGTTTTTGAAAAACAAAGTTTCCAATATTTCTGGGGGTCAATAAACAGTAAAGTAACTAAATGTAGCACATATGAGGACCTTCAAAACGAAAGGATATATTACATAGATTTTCCTGGAATTTGATACATCGATTGATATACCTATAAGTGATAAACTCTCCAAAAATTAGAACATTCAAATAATGTGATCTTGTGAAAAAAACACTTTCAAAAATATCAATTTTGCGACTTATGACGCATTTTCCTGAAACACATCACATATAGAACACTATAGATACCGATGTATTGTAAGATTGATACAGGGCACGTGTGTGTATGCATTAACACTAGACACACACAAGCCCCCATAGAAACTGTACCTACATGTATCTCCAGCCCTCCAACCTACAGGTAGCGTGGGTCCCTGGCACCTCCTGGGCTTAGGTTAATACTAGTAATCTCCCACTCTGTAGGCTATATACTGTAGAAACACTAACCTAATTGTTACTTTCAGTTTAATTTAATCCAACATGGCGGTGGTGCGGGAGTTCAAAGACTGAAGAAAGGTATCAAGTCTGATTATGTGTACACACAGGCGTGACAGATGTCTGGTGGTGTTATCTTACCTCAGGAGGTCAGATAACACAGGTTAAAATCACTTTCAATTCTGTATGCACAGTGAATAAATGAAGTTTTATTTCTAATCTCCTTCCTGTCTGTGTGTCCAGGAAGAGAAACCAAATCATTTTTTTTCTAATCTTTGAATCAAAGAGGGAGAAATTATTTTACAGAAAAGCATTTATATTACCCACCTTTATATTACCCACCCTACCTTTATATTACCCACCCTACCTTTATATTACCCACCCTACCTTTATATTACCCATCTTACCTTTATATTACCCACCCTACCTTTATATTACCCATCCTACCTTTATATTACCCACCCTACCTTTATATTACCCATCCTACCTTTATATTACCCACCCTACCTTTATATTACCCACCCCACCTTTATATTACCCACCTTACCTTTATATTACCCACCTTACCTTTATATTACCCACCCTGCCTTTATATTACCCATCCTACCTTTATATTACCCACCCTACCTTTATATTACCCATCCTACCTTTATATTACCCACCCTACCTTTATATTACCCACCTTACCTTTATATTACCCACCCTACCTTTATATTACCCACCTTACCTTTATATTACCCACCCTACCTTTATATTACCCATCCTACCTTTATATTACCCACCCTACCTTTATATTACCCTCCCAACCTTTATATTACCCACCCTACCTTTATATTACCCACCTTACCTTTATATTACCCACCCTACCTTTATATTACCCATCCTACCTTTATATTACCCACCCTACCTTTATATTACCCTCCCAACCTTTATATTACCCACCCTACCTTTATATTACCCATCCTACCTTTATATTACCCACATTACCTTTATATTACCCTCCCTACCTTTATATTACCCACCCTACCTTTATATTACCCACCCTACCTTTATATTACCCATCCTACCTTTATATTACCCACCTTACCTTTATATTACCCACCCTACCTTTATATTACCCATCCTACCTTTATATTACCCACCCTACCTTTATATTACCCACCTTACCTTTATATTACCCACCCTACCTTTATATTACCCATCCTACCTTTATATTACCCACCCTACCTTTATATTACCCATCCTACCTTTATATTACCCACCCTACCTTTATATTACCCACCTTACCTTTATATTACCCACCTTACCTTTATATTACCCACCCTACCTTTATATTACCCACCCTACCTTTATATTACCCACCCTACCTTTATATTACCCACCCTACCTTTATATTACCCACCTTACCTTTATATTACCCACCTTACCTTTATATTACCCACCCTACCTTTATATTACCCACCCTACCTTTATATTACCCACCCTACCTTTATATTACCCACCTTACCTTTATATTACCCACCTTACCTTTATATTACCCACCCTACCTTTATATTACCCACCCTACCTTTATATTACCTACCCTACCTTTATATTACCCACCCTACCTTTATATTACCCACCCTACCTTTATATTACCCACCCTACCTTTATATTACCCACCTTACCTTTATATTACCCACCTTACCTTTATATTACCCATCTTACCTTTATATTACCCACCCTACCTTTATATTACCCACCCTACCTTTATATTACCCACCTTACCTTTATATTACCCACCCTACCTTTATATTACCCTCCCTACCTTTATATTACCCACCCTACCTTTATATTACCCACCCTACCTTTATATTACCCACCTTACCTTTATATTACCCACCTTACCTTTATATTACCCATCCTACCTTTATATTACCCACCCTACCTTTATATTACCCACCCTACCTTTATATTACCCACCCTACCTTTATATTACCCACCCTACCTTTATATTACCCACCTTACCTTTATATTACCCACCTTACCTTTATATTACCCATCCTACCTTTATATTACCCCCCCTACCTTTATATTACCCACCCTACCTTTATATTACCCACCTTACCTTTATATTACCCACCCTACCTTTATATTACCCACCCTACCTTTATATTACCCACCTTACCTTTATATTACCCTCCCTACCTTTATATTACCCACCTTACCTTTATATTACCCATCCTACCTTTATATTACCCACCCTACCTTTATATTACCCATCCTACCTTTATATTACCCACCCTACCTTTATATTACCCACCCTACCTTTATATTACCCTCCCTACCTTTATATTACCCACCTTACCTTTATATTACCCATCCTACCTTTATATTACCCACCCTACCTTTATATTACCCATCCTACCTTTATATTACCCACCCTACCTTTATATTACCCACCCTACCTTTATATTACCCACCCTACCTTTATATTACCCACCTTTATATTACCCACCCTACCTTTATATTACCCACCCTACCTTTATATTACCCACCCTACCTTTATATTACCCACCCTACCTTTATATTACCCATCCTACCTTTATATTACCCACCTTACCTTTATATTACCCACCTTACCTCTATATTACCCACCTTACCTTTATATTACCCACCCTACCTTTATATTACCCACCCTACCTTTATATTACCCTCCCTACCTTTATATTACCCACCTTACCTCTATATTACCGACCTTACCTTTATATTACCCATCTTACCTTTATATTACCCACCCTACCTTTATATTACCCACCCTACCTTTATATTACCCACCTTTATATTACCCACCCTACCTTTATATTACCCACCTTACCTCTATATTACCCACCTTACCTTTGTATTACCCACCCTACCTTTATATTACCCACCCTACCTTTATATTACCCACCTTACCTTTATATTACCCACCCTACCTTTATATTACCCACCTTACCTTTATATTACCCACCCTACCTTTATATTACCCACCTTTATATTACCCACCCTACCTTTATATTACCCACCTTTATATTACCCACCCTACCTTTATATTACCCACCCTACCTTTATATTACCCTCCCTACCTTTATATTACCTACCCTACCTTTATATTACCCACCCTACCTTTATATTACCCACCCTACCTTTATATTACCCTCCCTACCTTTATATTACCCACCTTACCTTTATATTACCCACCCTACCTTTATATTACCCACCTTACCTTTATATTACCCACCTTACCTTTATATTACCCACCTTACCTTTATATTACCCACCCTACCTTTATATTACCCACCTTACCTTTATATTACCCACCTTACCTTTATATTACCCACCCTACCTTTATATTACCCACCTTACCTTTATATTACCCATCTTACCTTTATATTACCCACCCTACCTTTATATTACCCACCCTACCTTTATATTACCCTCCCTACCTTTATATTACCCACCTTACCTCTATATTACCCACCTTACCTTTATATTACCCATCTTACCTTTATATTACCCACCCTACCTTTATATTACCCACCCTACCTTTATATTACCCACCCTACCTTCATATTACCCATCCTACCTTTATATTACCCATCTTACCTTTATATTACCCACCCTACCTTTATATTACCCACCCTACCTTTATATTACCCTCCCTACCTTTATATTACCCACCCTACCTTTATATTACCCACCCTACCTTTATATTACCCAACTTACCTCTATATTACCCACCTTACCTTTATATTACCCACCCTACCTTTATATTACCCACCTTACCTTTATATTACCCCTCCCTACCTTTATATTACCCATCCTACCTTTATATTACCCACATTACCTTTATATTACCCACCTTAACCTTTATATTACCCACCCTACCTTTATATTACCCACCTTACCTTTATATTACCCACCCTACCTTTATATTACCCATCCTACCTTTATATTACCCACATTACCTTTATATTACCCACCTTACCTTTATATTACCCACCCTACCTTTATATTACCCACCTTACCTTTATATTACCCACCTTACCTTTATATTACCCATCCTACCTTTATATTACCCACCCTACCTTTATATTACCCATCCTACCTTTATATTACCCACCCTACCTTTATATTACCCACCCTACCTTTATATTACCCTCCCTACCTTTATATTACCCACCCTACCTTTATATTACCCACCCTACCTTTATATTACCCAACTTACCTCTATATTACCCACCTTACCTTTATATTACCCACCCTACCTTTATATTACCCACCCTACCTTTATATTACCCACCCTACCTTTATATTACCCATCCTACCTTTATATTACCCACATTACCTTTATATTACCCACCTTAACCTTTATATTACCCACCCTACCTTTATATTACCCACCTTACCTTTATATTACCCACCCTACCTTTATATTACCCATCCTACCTTTATATTACCCACCCTACCTTTATATTACCCACCCTACCTTTATATTACCCACCTTACCTTTATATTACCCATCTTACCTTTATATTACCCACCTTACCTTTATATTACCCATCCTACCTTTATATTACCCACCTTACCTTTTAATTACCTACCCTACCTTTATATTACCCACCCTACCTTTATATTACCCACCCTACCTTTATATTACCCACCTTACCTTTATATTACCCACCCTACCTTTATATTACCCACCCTACCTTTATATTACCCACCTTACCTCTATATTACCCATCCTACCTTTATATTACCCACCCTACCTTTATATTACCCACCCTACCTTTATATTACCCACCTTACCTTTATATTACCCACCCTACCTTTATATTACCCACCTTACCTTTATATTACCCACCTTACCTTTATATTACCCACCCTACCTTTATATTACCCATCCTACCTTTATATTACCCACCCTACCTTTATATTACCCACATTACCTTTATATTACCCTCCCTACCTTTATATTACCCACCCTACCTTTATATTACCCACCCTACCTTTATATTACCCATCCTACCTTTATATTACCCACATTACCTTTATATTACCCTCCCTACCTTTATATTACCCACCCTACCTTTATATTACCCACCTTACCTTTATATTACCCACCCTACCTTTATATTACCCACCCTACCTTTATATTACCCACCCTACCTTTATATTACCCACCCTACCTTTATATTACCCATCCTACCTTTATATTACCCACCCTACCTTTATATTACCCACCCTACCTTTATATTACCCACCCTACCTTTATATTACCCACCCTACCTTTATATTACCCACCTTACCTTTATATTACCCATCCTACCTTTATATTACCCACCCCACCTTTATATTACCCACCCTACCTTTATATTACCCATCTTACCTTTATATTACCCACCCTACCTTTATATTACCCACCCTACCTTTATATTACCCACCCTACCTTTATATTACCCATCCTACCTTTATATTACCCACCCTACCTTTATATTACCCACCCTACCTTTATATTACCCACCCTACCTTTATATTACCCACCCTACCTTTATATTACCCACCTTACCTTTATATTACCCTCCCTACCTTTATATTACCCATCTTACCTTTATATTACCCACCCTACCTTTATATTACCCACCTTACCTTTATATTACCCACCCTACCTTTATATTACCCATCCTACCTTTATATTACCCACCTTACCTTTATATTACCCTCCCTACCTTTATATTACCCATCTTACCTTTATATTACCCACCCTACCTTTATATTACCCATCTTACCTTTATATTACCCACCCTACCTTTATATTACCCATCCTACCTTTATATTACCCACCCTACCTTTATATTACCCACCCTACCTTTATTTTACCCATTCTACCTTTATATTACCCACCCTACCTTTATATTACCCACCCTACCTTTATATTACCCACCCTACCTTTATATTACTCACCCTACCTTTATATTACCCATCCTACCTTTATATTACCCACCCTACCTTTATATTACCCACCCTACCTTTATATTACCCACCTTACCTTTATATTACCCACCCTACCTTTATATTACCCACCCTACCTTTATATTACCCACCTTACCTTTATATTACCCTCCCTACCTTTATATTACCCACCTTACCTTTATATTACCCATCCTACCTTTATATTACCCACCCTACCTTTATATTACCCACCCTACCTTTATATTACCCACCCTACCTTTATATTACCCACCTTACCTTTATATTACCCACCCTACCTTTATATTACCCACCTTACCTTTATATTACCCACCCTACCTTTATATTACCCACCTTACCTTTATATTACCCACCCTACCTTTATATTACCCACCTTTATATTACCCACCCTACCTTTATATTACCCACCTTTATATTACCCACCCTACCTTTATATTACCCACCCTACCTTTATATTACCCACCCTACCTTTATATTACCCTCCCTACCTTTATATTACCCACCTTACCTTTATATTACCCATCTTACCTTTATATTACCCACCCTACCTTTATATTACCCACCCTACCTTTATATTACCCTCCCTACCTTTATATTACCCACCTTACCTCTATATTACCCACCTTACCTTTATATTACCCATCTTACCTTTATATTACCCACCCTACCTTTATATTACCCACCCTACCTTTATATTACCCACCCTACCTTCATATTACCCATCCTACCTTTATATTACCCATCTTACGTTTATATTACCCACCCTACCTTTATATTACCCACCCTACCTTTATATTACCCTCCCTACCTTTATATTACCCACCCTACCTTTATATTACCCACCCTACCTTTATATTACCCACCTTACCTCTATATTACCCACCTTACCTTTATATTACCCACCCTACCTTTATATTACCCACCCTACCTTTATATTACCCACCCTACCTTTATATTACCCACCTTACCTTTATATTACCCACCCTACCTTTATATTACCCACCCTACCTTTATATTACCCACCCTACCTTTATATTACCCACCCTACCTTTATATTACCCACCCTACCTTTATATTACCCACCCTACCTTTATATTACCCACCCTACCTTTATATTACCCACCTTACCTTTATATTACCCACCCTACCTTTATATTACCCACCCTACCTTTATATTACCCACCCTACCTTTATATTACCCACCTTTATATTACCCACCCTACCTTTATATTACCCACCTTTATATTACCCACCCTACCTTTATATTACCCACCCTACCTTTATATTACCCACCCTACCTTTATATTACCCACCCTACCTTTGTATTACCCACCTTACCTCTATATTACCCACCTTACCTTTATATTACCCACCCTACCTTTATATTACCCACCCTACCTTTATATTACCCACCCTAATTCGCTGCTTATATCTCTGGAACGGACTTTCGTACCATTATTACAAAGACATTACATTACTGAGATTGAGCGAGAGAATCTGAGTGAGTAATTTTATATTGCAGAAAACCATCCGTTCAATGATTTATTCGTGATCTTATCCTGAAATACCCTAATATCGCCAGCGAAAATGGACGGGAAAGCTAATCCTCTAATACTGACGCATCGCCCTTCTACGCCCGGTCGACCAAATCCCCCAAACAGATATTGCCACGATTGCCGACTATGCTATTCAAGACAATAATCTAACTTTGGATTCTTTGAAAACCTCTCTCGAAATGTCACATCGCACTAATGAATTGTTGTTAAATAAGGTGGAAGATTTAGTTCTAAGCGAGAACAACCTAAAGGAGGAAATGATTTCCATGAGACAACAGCTTGAACTTGTCACCGAAGAAAATGTATGCCAAAAAGAGAAAATGCTTTCGTTAGAAACTGACTCTCGTCGTAGCAACTTGATTATTGTAGGGCTCCCTTTTGCTAAAAGTGAAGATATCTACAAAAAGGTCCACCAATTGTTTCTGCAGTTAGACCCGCTGGCTAAAATTGAATTGTAATGTCCGATCGACAGCCTTAAGCGACTATGGGAACTTAATCTATCTAATCAAGAACAACGACAACAACAGGATCTAATGGACCTCGCCAGCACTCAACGTTTATATTCTACTATCCACACCCGGGTTGCCAAATATCACAGCTTGTGACGACAACAACCGACATACATAAAGGAAGCAGTACATGATAATGACATGTAAATACAAAAGGGTGTATAATATGTAAGTGTGAGACATACATAAGATAAGTACAACATACAGCAATAAAAAGTTTGAAAATACAGATACACTACACAGCACGACCTCTGTTGGTGACTAAAACCATAACCACGACCCGCGCGGCCAGCACCAATACACATCTTACAAAACCAAGGGTCTCCAAGCGACACCAGCTTGAGACGCGCGCGGGCGCGGCTCTGGTTCAGCAAAGCTAATCCATAGCCGCGCACCACAATGCCCCTCCCCCTTTTTTGAAAGGAGGGCACAACCGCTTTAGGCTTTCATCAAGAAAAGACTAAACCATAAGGTTAATACATAAGTAAGAAGGTAAAATAAGTAAGAATCAACAATACATCCGCCATCAAACATTATAAAAATCACAGAATAAATATATAAAACATAGGAATCCATACCGGGTTTGCAGGAATCACACGAACAATGGAGAGAACAAACACACAAATACATTGAAGTCTGTTGATCAAGTAACTCTGTCCATTTTGAAACGTTTGGTCCGTGTATAAAGAATCCGAGTGTCCTGGTTATTTTAGAAACACACACAAATGTCCGGTAACATCCTAATTCTGGAAACTGTCCGTTTGAGGCACACATATAGTAGGTCGATGTATAGCTGTGGTAAAAATTGTTCGTATTCGATATAGCTGTATCCTGAGAGTTGAGTTGGCCAGCGCTAGAGACTATCAAGGGACATCTATCCAATATCGCTCATCTCGTCCCGTCACCGCTGGGCTCATCACAGCTGGGCTAACCACTGCTGCATCCGGCTCGACTCCATTCCATGTTCATATCCAAAGTCTAAACAATTACTAACTAAAAAGACCAACGTCATACAAAGACTACAGACGCATCAAACTAGATCGTATCGTAAGTGCCTCTAACATCACTTTCTTCATCTTTTAACAGTTCCTCCTCGTCAATGTCCATATTTTTATCTTCCTCAGTCAAGCTCCTCTCGCCAGAAACATGAGATGAACCAGACACATCCAATCCATCTTCCTGCGCTGAACGGTCTGGGTCCGACTGAGGAACATAAACAGAAGTCTCAAAAGCCGCTGGCTGCTCCTCGCCGACAGAGGTATTCATCAGTCTATTGAACAACCCGCTCATCCTTCTCACGGGAGAAGAGAAGAGCGGAGGCACTACCGACAGAGACACAGCGCTACCACCAGGCACCGGTGTAACACCTACAAAACCTGGAGGAGCGATAGGAGCATTACCCGCAACTCGACCAAGCACTCCGGGAGAGCCCTGTGCCGCAGCTGGGTTTTCCCCTAACAAGGCCGAAGCTCGTCGCTGAGCCTCAGACTCTCTGCTTGTTGACAGTGGCGTAAACCCTGTCATCGCATATGGACTGTACATAGGCAGAGGCACCGCTCGACTGGACTGCTGCTGCTGCAAAGCTTGCTGCTGCAACTTGAGTGAACGCTGCAACTGCCGCTGTTGCTCCAAGGACTGTTGCAACTGTTGTTGCTCCTGCAACTGTTGCTGCTGCAACTGTTGTTGCTGCAACAATTGTTGTTGTTCCAATTGCCCATCTAACTGCTGCTGGTGTAACTGCTGAGCGGGCAACTGGGACAGAGTCTGTAACATCATAGGGTTGAACCGCCTAGGCGAAACAACGTTCATTTGTACATTAGGATTCATTACTGAATCCCAATTATCAAAGCCTGGAGTTGGCTGTACACACTCCTTTACCACTACCGCTTTAAGTGGAGTAGCTTCCTTGACTGCAGCAGCCGCTGGCGCAGTTGAAATAATCTGCAGCAACGTCCGCGGCAACTGCTGCTGCGGCAACGGCTGTTGCGGCAACTGCTGTTGCAACTGCTGCTGCGGCAACTTCTTAGGGGACGTCTGAACCAAAGCCACAATAACCTCCTCCTTCATAGGTTCCTCCTGAACAGCCTGAGGGGTCGCGGCTTGCCTCACAAGAGAAGCAGCATGCTGTTGGAGCAGATCAGACATTATCTTCGCCAAGTCTGATTTCCGCACAACATCAGACTCAACGTCCTCCTTCACTTTCTCACTTTTCTTTCGTTTCTTTTCAGGCTCTCCGTCACCGCTTTCATAAGCGGTCAAGCGACACCTTAGATCAAGGATTGTCTCCCTTGATATCCTATCCTCCCTCTTATAGTAATCCAGCTGCCTGGTAAGATCCTCAATGCGGGCACGCATAGCGGGGATCTCTGCAGCCGCGGCTCTGATTTCCGCAATGTCAGCCACAGGTGCCAAAGCAGTTATCACAGCCGACCTAACCGCTTCTACCGAAATATTAACGGCCTGACTAATAGAATCGGAGACATTTTTCAAGCTCCTATCTACATCCATGGCGGCTGTCGCTAAATTTTCGTCTGTTGGCAGATAAGGCAAAACAGACACAGGAACATTGTCCGTCACACCCGCTCCATCCAACATACATCGATCAGTGGCTATTTCACCAGGGGCCCCGGCAGCAGCAGCTGGCTGATTTAGCGCCGCTACTGTAGAATTGTCCTTCGGCCGTGCACCAGTCAAAACAGCCGCAATGGTAGCTTGAGAGGGTCCAGGCTTTGACCAAGCATTTCTAGAAGGAGCAGGGGCATCGGTCACTTTCCTAGCAGAAGCCCTCCTTGCTTCAGAGGCACTGGCTCTCATCTCCAGTTGCGCGCGATGTCGACCAATGGTCATCACACGATCCAAGTCATATCTCCCCATCCGCGCAAAACGTACACAGCCTAAGTTTGCAGTCTCCTGCTCCAAGACTCTAAAACTCCCTGCCATATCTTTTGCCCACTCTAGTCCATTCCTATGGCCAGTGTTGCGGTTGACCAAATGGCGCACAAGATCAGAACGCCTGTCCAATCTCACACTGCAGGAGTGAGCGTGTGGACACGTGTAAAGTTGCACCGCCGGGCAATGCTCCTCACACAAGTGGCGATAGAATCTCTCCCGGGTGCGATAGACCTTAATCCCATTAGGATTAATTTCTTTACCCAGGTATCTACACCAAGTAAATGGGCACCTATAGCCAGGTTTCCACAGCAAAGGAGCACCATTCAGCTTGTCCATAATCAGATCTATAATTTCTTGATGGCCATCTGCTTTCCCGGTACGGGACTTGAGGTAGTGGAACTTATCCTCATACCGGGGCATTATTGGAGGATTTTTCCAATAATTACCCAAAACCTCATCTTCATCATCCGATTCAGGGTTCACAAGAACTCCATCACCCTGCTTCGGAACAATGTTCGCCATGTTAGTAGGGCTTAACTCCACCTCCAACTTATCCTTCAACCGCCAGCGCGCCTGGTGGCGAACTGGGTTCGCACTATCTGAAGTCTTCTTGGGGGTGTTTTTCCAAGCCGGCTTAGCCAAAGCCCGTCTCACATCCTCCACAGAGTTAAGTCCAGGGCCGCCTGAGTGGGAAGCGCGTGACTGGTCACTATACTCAGTAGAAGAGGCGCGAGAGCTAGTACTCCCGTCCCTACTGCCACTCTCCTTGACCACAGTCTTGCTCTTCTCCCGCCCTCTCTTAACTTCCTGCTTTGGTTTTCCCTTGGGGGAATTAAATTCTTTTTTCGACCTTGTCTTACCGCCATCAGGTTTTGCTTCGTCATCTTGTTTTACTGACTTGGCATTACCCGACGCAGACGCAGTCTTGGCCTTCCCAACATCCAAACTCTCGACCTTCTTTACAGTCTGTTTGTCTGATTTCTCAGACTCAGGGGCAACTACTGGTTCAGGACCAGTTTTCTTCGAAGTCTTCCTCTTAGGCCTGGAAGCAGCAGCGCCTTTGGAAGGCAACTGTTCTTCCTCCTCACTCTCGTCCGACTCCACGGTCTTGGCAGACTTGACAGGCTTAGACTTCCTTCGCCTAGTCTTTTGAAGCTGCCATTCTGCTGCATCTTGACGATCTTGCGCCTTCTGCAGCTCCATCCTCTTTTTCTCAACTCTCTCATAATCAGCCTCAATCTCTGCGGTCATCTCCCGATACCAGTCTTCCTTTGGGGAATGTCCCTCAGTGCGGGTCTCAGCGCGGGTCTCAGAAGTCACAGCCGCCGCGTCCGCGGCTGTGGACTCCTGTTCACCACCTGTACAAGGTCTATCTTCGGGTACCTTCTCTACGCCAGCCGTTGACGAGTCAACTTCCATGGCCGTCACCTCCTCCTCCCTATCAGACATCCTGACTTGATCACTCAAACCAGAGTATCCAAGCCAGGTTACAAGTTCTCTTGAAACACCTAGTCAACCAACCGAACAACAATCTGGGAATACAATGCTTTATCGGGGGGATAAACCAAGCAATCTAGATCGCATACAACTGGCAGTGAAAACACGTCTGGCGTGTCCACTAACCGAGCGTACTCTGCAGACCCACGCTCTCGCCAGTTCCCGTGACCTAGTCCCGCGACGCCCCATCCAATCAGAGGTCTTTCTTCCGTCTAAATATAGCATCGCCACCCTGTCGCCGAGTGGTACACACTAGAGTGCACGTGCCACGAGTAGTGTTGTCCCTGCCTGCCCCGTTACCTAGCAGGCATACGCACACACCATCCAGGCACCTGGGCTCCCGAGCAGAACCCAATACACTACCAATAATAGCATAAAATATCATCAGAAAACACAACTAAGCAGTTTCTCCCTACTTTCCGTGGGGTGTATTGCTTCGGCCCAGTCACATATCCCAGTAGGTGTAAGGACAATGAGAGGCTACATGCCCTACCAGTCAGTTAATTTTCCAAGTCAATTTTAATGCCAAAACCACGTATAGTAAGCTTGAAACTGTTGTTATTATTTCACATAAGAATCACACCAGAGAGGAATAAATCCTCTCACCATGTTTGATGTGAGATATCATTCTACCAGTACTTCTCGTTGTGTCATTTTTTTGTTTTCCTCTGCACCTCATACAACTGATTCACTCACTCGTAGCCAAGTCAATCAGGGGCTTGCCTATGACGCTTAGGCCTTTCTTCCAAATACCCTGATCTTAACAGATTACCCATAGTCTTAGCTAATGGTGAGCCCTCTTCCTCTTCCTCATCACCTGAATCACTAGAACTCTCAGATTCCACAGCCGCTTCGCCCTCACCCACTCCCGCGGCCACACCCGACGGTGGGTCTGCCACAGGAGATGGTTTCTTAGGTGGGCGGCCGCGCTTCTTCACGTGTCTCACAATCTTATCTGCAGGAAGCACTGTCGGAGCGTGCCGGCCGGGTATGACACGTCCCTGAGGATTAATCCTCAAGTAGTCTTTCCCCGCTACCTGCTGCTTTTGATACTCAGGAGCTCTATGCAGGTTTACCGCCTGTACGGGAGTACCATCTGCATCAAAAGCTAATTTGAGTAAATCTCCATTCCATCTGAGAATCCCTTCTTCGGTTCTGAGTTCATAGGTAGAGCCTTGCACGCGCCTTACAACTTCAAAAGGACCATCCCATTTGGGACCATATTTCTTTTGAGCCATGGGCGTCGCATATCTCCAAACTACATCTCCAGTTCTAAACACTTTTGGCCGGGCCCGCCTATCGAAATACCTTTTCTGGTATACAGCCGAATGCCCCAGGCGTTCTCTGACAAACTTATGCCCTCTTAACAACAAGGACCTGATCTCCTCCACAAACACACTGCGGCAGGGAAAATCAACATCTCCTGTCAGAGTACCATAAATAATGTCAGCTGGAACGGTTAATTCGGTGCCAAATACTACCAGATTAGGAGTACACATAGTGCTTTTATGCACAGCGCCCCTATATGCGTGCGCAATACAAGGCACCAACAAATCCCAATTCAGATCTTCAAACTGTGTCATGCAGGAGAGCTGCTCTACAAGGACTCGATTCCAACGTTCTACCTGTCCATTTGCCTGAGGTCTATAGGGTAGAGACATCAATTGCTCGATATCCAACAGAAGCAACAATTCCTTCAACAGTGCTGAACGAAATTCAGGCGCCCCATCTGTCTGGAGAGAGACTGGTGGACCATATCTCAATATCCATTCAGTAAACAAAGCCATCGCACAGGTAGCGGCTGTGTGATCAGGAAGCGGATAAGCTTCAGCCCACTTAGAAAAATAGTCTGTGACAACCATCACACAGCTATTTCCTCTAGGGGTTCTCCTAAATGGACCAATAATATCCAAAGCAATGCGGCTCCAGCGCACACCATGGATTTCCTTCTTCAACGGGGTTATACCTTTACCACCTCTGCTCTTACAAGAAGCGCAAACTTCACAGCCGCGCACCCAGTCGGCGATATCTCTCTTCATACGGGGCCAAACAAACTTTTGTCTTGCCGCCTGATAAGTTTTAAACTCGCCAAAGTGAGCTGCAAGCTTACTCCCATGCAAAGTACGGAATAACTCTCTTCTCAGAGACAAAGGTACCAATACGCGTGTATATACAACTCCGTTGTCGCTTTCCCAATCTAAGCAAAGCAATTCTTTATCCACCTTTAGAAATTCTATTCTATTCATATAGTAACAGAACTCTCCCCCCTCAGCCAACAAAGCTTTATTGTCTGGCTTCGGAGTCAAACCCTGTACTATAGACTTAATCCTTGACAAAACATCATCTTCCTCCTGCGCTACCTTCAATCTATCACCCGCCAATGACGAGAAGATATGATAATTGACAGTCATTGCGGCTACCACTGCATCATGCGCGCCACAGTCTAAGCAAATGTCGCGAGGACATCTTCTTACTGGCAGTCTTGAAAGCGCATCCGCATTTATGTGTTTGCGGCCTGGCCGAAGAACAATTTGATCCTCACGCAACCCATAATGCTGCAAGGTGGTTAACCATCTTGCAAGCATACCCGACGGATCACGGAAATTCATCAGCCACCGAAGTGAAGCATGGTCAGTTCTCAGTTTAAAATCATGCTGGCCAATGATATAGTGTTGAAACTTAGATAAATAAGTTAAAACAGCTAACAATTCTCTTTTCGTGGCACAATAATTCTGCTGTGCTTTTGTTAAGGTATGAATGGAAGAATAGCAAACGAACGTGTGGTCTTCGTGAGAAGAACTAAGCAACTGATTTAATGATCTAGCATCTGTACATATGTCCATACAGGATGTGTGGAAGAGTAGGGGGCGGAGCCCTTACGTAATACCTATGGCTTAGCATGTATAAGTAGACTTGCACAGTACTGGATAGCTAAGTATAATTAGCGAATTTAATAATGAGATATTATAATTAATAGGTGATAATTAGATAGATAATGAGGTTACACAATGTTACGTAATGTTACATAACACTGCCCCCCCCCCGCCCTCAATCAAATACGAAGTATCGAATGAGGGTGTACCCTAAAAAAAAAAATTTTTAGGAATTTTTGCAAGAAAAATAGAAAAATAATAATTTTCGAATAGCTGTGCTGTTATCTAGTTATCCAAGCCAAGTCATATGCGCGGTTACAATATGCACATATCGGTATTCTTAAAAACAAAAAAAAAAAAATAATAGAAAAAATATAAAAAGAATACACAAATTAATATTTTGAAAACATGTCAACAATTCCTTAAAATCAACGTCGTTATGAACATGTAACATACATTAATTAAGGTACAAATAGTCTCTTAATAAAGAATTATTGTGTCTGTACTTTTTCTTTTTTCAAAGAAAATACACACACAAGTGTTTCATACTTCTGTTGGGTAAAATAAAGTAGAATACAATACTCAAGCAGAAGTCCAATTCACAAAAACATATAAGAAGAATATATAGGTAAAAATCAATGGTAAATGCCAGTAGTTCAGTCCAAACAAGAAGGCATAATGTTAAATATAACAACAATCTCGTAATGACAAAAGATCTGCATGTTAGAGAAAAAATTTCTCTCAAGGTTAAAACGTCAATGGTACGGTGCAAACAAAGGACATCTTCCTTTAGTAAAAATATTTCTATGTTAAACTCCCAATAGGGCGGTCCAAACAGTGAATGCAGATGGCGCCACCGTCAAGTCCGTTTTGGACCGTACACATCGCCAAGTATAAGAGGCGGATAAATTGCGCATTAACCATTCGGATCGTCGTCGGACTGCTGGACACATCGCGTACAGCGGCTATCTACGACTTTGAGAAGAGCTCTGTTATATTCCTTACCATTCTTCTCCAAACAGGCCATTCATATTGCCTTGAGCAAGAGTATTTGTATATTCAATACCCTCACCCAAAAAAAAATTTTCCTCCCAAGCTTAACACCCTTTAGTGTTGTTTTAATCAAACTTAAAACATAGAAAAAAAAACCATCTTCTAAAGAGTACATGAGAACTAATATCAACAGTAATCAGTTGATAATCCCTTACCGTCTATACTACACGAGTAAGGTCCCTAGTAAGGTACTAGCCAGATCAGATTATCGACGTCGGCTGAGCTATACCCTGTACTGGGTTACATAATAATAGCTAGGGGTAGTATATAGGTCCACTATACATCTAGACCACTGAGGCTACGTGCCTCCTACGTAAACAAATACATGCGTCTACATGGTGATCCCGAGGATCTGGTGAATAAAACAGTCCCAGTAACGCTAGATTCTTAACATATCATAGCTTATTTTTTTCTTCTAAAAATCTTTAGAAAAAAAAATTTTTTTTTCAAATACATTCGTTTTCTTAGATCAATAATAATCGATTCTTAAAGGAAACCTACGTCCAATTATCGCGAGTAAATATGACCTCAGGCAGCAACTGACACCCGAGTCTGTGATGCCTCGTTATAGGCGTATAGAATTACAAAATACTCTGTCGGTACAGCTATTACATGTGTATTATCGTTAGTAATCAATCGTAGACAAAACATCAGTCGTCTGGCGACAATTCCTGTCACAACACGATCATGACCCACAGCTTGTGGTCTCGGTGTCTATGTTTACATCCGATGGGGTAATATATCAACTAATCGTGATTTGTATCAACACAGAGAAGTGTCTACTAATAGTATATGGTTCTAAATATAACCTACACATTTCAAAACAACTAACCAGAGCGAGAAAGGTATATTTCAGACAATGACGCTTGTCTGCTGCTTAAAAGTGAATGAATTCTCTTCAACTGGGAATACAAATTAAAAACGTAACAATACAAAATACATCTGCAAGAATAAACAATATAAAAATGCCAGACAATGATGCTTGTCTGCTGCGTGAAATTGATATGTATCGTCGACTGAGTCCAACTCAGGAAAAGTTCATATGAAAAAGATATCAGAGGAAAGGTATAATACTCAAACCTCAGGCAATGGGGGCGAGCCAAGTACCTATTAAAATTATCAGATTTAATAAAATGTTCATTTTTTCATCTTAGATCCGTTCCACGTTTGATCTATGGGGCACTACCAATAGTTCTTCCTCAGTACCATTTTCTCTCGCAGACAAATAGGCAGCTGTACTCCTGTAAGAAAGCATCAATTACAGTCCAATAACAGGTTGCATAGAATATTGGGTAGTATAAATACATTTTATCTATCAATATCAATGCCAGGGTGCCAAAGTCAATTGAAAAAGTGCTTAAAAAAAAGAAAATACTTTCGATCGACTACAACCAGATGTCTACTCCTGAGAAAAAAAAAATGAAACATCGAGGCGAGAAATTTCTTCCAAGTATTTTAGCAAGAAACAAACAACAAAATGGTATAATACAAACATGAGAAAAAAAATCTTTCAGACAAACTAAATAAATTGGAACAGCAATGGTTTCCACAACAAAGTGATTATACAAACTTACATGGTGACACTAGACCCATTTGGGTCGTCTATCCAAGGTATCTGGTAGGAACTAGTGCCGGAGGATATTAACAGAACATACATTGCATCTGACGCTGGGTTCATCAGCTCTGCCAGGTCGTGATGGTATCGTCGATCTACTTTGACCTTGCTAGGAAGCAAGATCTGTTTCGTTGCTCTGTGCACTTTTAATGATAGAGCTGCTCTCCATCGCAGATCGATATCAAGTGAGCAACAACAACACCATCCAACGTGCAATTTGCCTAATCTTAGCGGCGGGGCAGGTGAAGATCCCACGATTGCACTTACTTCAAAAGGAATTTGCATTAACTTGATCGTGACCAAATGATCATCAGAATACAATCTGAGCATAATCCAAGAAGCAGTTTCATCTTTCTGGTTTCTTGTGCATCGTCTACAGACTAGGCATCGAGGGAAGTAGTTACATATGCATCGACGATGCTTCCAGAGAAATAATATAATTTTGAAGGCAATTATTACTGCACAAATTTTCAATATAGCATGGATAGGGTTTGGTGGAAAGTAGGGTTTCAAATCTTCTGTGATTGGCTGTGGGGTGGGTATGTCGAAGCCCAGATTTATATCTTCAAAAACTGGCGCTGAGAGATTCAGTTTAAACGCCTGAATGGGCCTCACAAATGTGCATAAGATAGCCAATTTGTGGATCCTATAGAACAAATAAACAGAGAAAATCGTTACCAATATGCTAATGATTAAAGCCAAATTTATGGATGCTGGATGGGTAGACATTGTATTTATAGATTTCTTCAAAGTCTCCCATCTGTCATTAGCAATCTTATCCGCCACCAGTAGCTCATTCGCTAGCCTCTCTACTTTAATTCCTGATGTTATCAAGGAAGCTGGTAAATGTGACAAGGCTGCATGCATGTCTTGGGGAGAGGGAAGGTTAATGTGTATTCTGGAACCATGTTTCGTTTCACCGGTTAAGTTTTTGAATGGAATTTTAAATATTACGGCAATAGCCAAGTTAAATCCTGATTCTACAAAAATATTTGTGTCGTTCCAAGGAATACACCCATCTCTTGGAGCAGATATTACCACCGATTCAGAGATTAATGAACAATCACAAGGAATTTTGATAATAGCTAATAAACTCATCGCAACTTTCGTTCTGGGTCGCTGAAGGCAAGAGAGAGTTGATCTTGTTTCTCTGCCCACTACCAAATGTTGGATTTTGTTAATCGCCAGGTGAAAAACTGGTGTCTTGTGAGTTAACAAAGTATTGAAAGTACACAATTTTCCTATATCTGAAGCCAAATCTCTGAAGATTGCCGAATAGCAGGTGTTGCGATTTGCCAAAATTCTCGCAGGGGGAGTAAAACACACCACAGAGCGACTCAGCTGAGTACATTGCTCATAATCATGCGATTTTAACTCAAAATATATCCCTAGTCTTGAGCATTTACCCAATAGATAAGGCATCTCAGTGTCTAGTACGGTATACCCCGTTGAATCATTAGAACTAGTGTGGATCGGAACACCGAATCGCACAGGTCTGTAAGCTATACACAAGTCGTCATTATATTTAAGAATAATAGGCACTGTTATCAAGAGAGAATTGTTCCAGAAATGATATTCCACTACTCTAGTGTAGGAGGGGTCCAACGAATCGTCCAAAATCGTGGCCAAAGGGAATTTTGATGCAATTTCTTTAGACAATGGTTTCAACAATGCTCTGAGACCTCCCAAAGGCAAGAAAATATCGGGTATTTCACCCTGATTTAATCTGTTTAAGCCCCTGATGAGTGACCTCGCCGTATCGATATATTCGATTAACACCAACAGATTCAAAGTGGTTTCATGCAACATGGCATGTAATGCCATGGTGTTAGTCAACTCTGCAGTCAAATTTTGCACAAAGTTATCTATCTGTTCTGTCAGATTTGTTATTTCTTTCGACGAATTAATAAACAAAACTCCCACCTCTCTGTTGTGTTTAGTGGCGTGCCTAAATAACAACTTCAGCTGTTTAGTCAGACTCAAAATAATCTTATCCCTTTTGACATTCGATATTTCACCAAATGATAACCCTTTAATCATTGCATCCAATTTGTTTTCCACTTTTGACAAGTGTGGATCAGTAGCCAAACCCAGGCCAACAGAAACCAAATCACCTACAGGTTGTAATAAAGCCTTTCGTCTAGACCTACCACCATGTGAACTAGCCATGCTTTCTATCTTGTTAAATAATGTTAGAGCTGTGTCAAAGACACGAGTTAACAAAAATTCAATTTTGGTCCGAATCGTTCTCATTTCTGAAGTTAAATTGTACTGATTTTCCAGTGTCGAAATTGTATTGTTAGGGGGCAAAATTACTGTCGGCACCGACACATGTACAAATATTTCTTCCACATCGATCAAAATTGGTTTGTGCATTTCTCCAAATGCCACTCCATAATTCTGTTTGATCAGATACTCTGCATTCGTCCAAGAGAGTAGACAGGCTACCCTGAATAATACGAGAAAAGAGAAAACAAAAGTCGTTGTATACTTTCTAGCAAGTACAAAAAAAAATATATACATAAGACTTAACATAAGTGTAATAATCAGATAACCCATATCCTATACGTGGATAGGGCTATTCTTTTGAATAATATTTTTAGTGGCTGACGTTAGTATTTACGTTAAGTTCCACCACCAAATATCGAAGTCATGCTTGATATAAACGTTTCAACACATAAAGAAATAATCCGTGATATCCATGTGTAAATTCCAGGCGTTCAGGGCAGTTCGTATAAACAGTGAAATAACAAATGAAATAAATCAAGATACGAATGACACCTACCAGATTATTGAAAGAAACATGATGAACTATCGTTGAGATTGTAATGAAGGCAGCTCACGAAACGTGAAAAATAAAACAATCGGTCTGGGTGTCCCCGATGGTACACAGCCACTGGATGGAAGGGCCTGAATTTGCTGGACATATATAAGATGACCAACTCAAGCACTGGATAATCTTGACCAATCGCAGCTTGAGGCTGAGGACTGATTTCATTAGCGAATATCAATCCTAACCATATATAGTAAAAGGGGCGTCTACCAGGAACCATTGCACCACCTATATCCTTCTCTTCTTGCATAATACAATAGATCGCTTCATCCTACTGGACTTACATAATAGTGCCATCTATCTTACTTGAAGCAAACCCTGCTAATTCCGGTTATAGAATTTCACAAGCCATATAGATTACATGCGGATGTATCACTTAATCCGGAATCCTTTTATGTCTGAATATTACGTTTCAACAGATCAACTAACTTGTTATCTGCAGCACTTGATTTCTTTATGAATTGAACATGGACAGGTCTCTTTACCTCTGCCCCTGTTTCAAGATTTCTTATTTTTACTGTATAAGGAGAAGGAAATCCGCACACAATAAATGGGCCAACGTATCGATTTTGCAATTTCATTGCTGTATTTGGTACCAACAATCGGTGGACCTTAGCATAAACAATTGAACCGATATCTAACGTATGGGGCCTGCTCTTTTCATCGTGTCGATCTTTCATCTTCTTCTCTCTGTCATTTCTGGTTTTTTCTGCAATAGCAGCAGCCTCAGCTTTCGTCTTCATTATTTGTAACATTTGGTCAATGATCGGTTGGGTATGGGAGATATCATTTTGCAGTGGGGCCTCTGCAGGAATTATTGGATTCTTCCCAAAGGCCAGGAGATATGGAGAGATACCGGTTGTATAATGATCTGAAGCATTTAATGCAAATTGGATATTTGGCAAAAATAAATCCCAATCTTTTTGACTCCTAGAGACCATTGTTCTTAGACAACCGATTATCGATTGATTCTGCCGTTCTACTTCTCCTTGTGAACGGCTTAAATATGGAGAACCGTGTACCTGTTTAATTCCCCAAGCCTTGCATTTGTCTCTGAACGTTTCGCCTATATAACAGGCACCATTGTCGCTTCTAAGAATCTTAGGAACGCCCACATAAGCGATTACATACTTGTGGAATTCGGCAGCGACCCTCTCTGCTGTAATAGCAGGAGTCGGCCAGATGAAACAAAATTTCGAGTATTGGTCCGTCACCACCTGGATATAGCAATTGTTCCTTTGCGTTCTAGGCAAAGGTCCCATCGCGTCTATCATTAGCGTGCTAAAGGGTGCAGGCGCCATTTCTCTGATCTTCAAGGGCAATCTGGTTGGATGCTTAACACTTTTAGACATCAAACATTCGTGACAAGAAGTTACGTGCATCTTAGTATCTTTAGCCATCGATGTCCAATAAAACCTCGCTTGAAGTAAAGAAAGAGTTTTAGCATATCCCACGTGTGCAGCTAATGATTTAGCATGAACAAATCGAATCAAAGGCTTCTGTAATACCCCAGGAATTACTATTTGGAAACAATTAGCCAATTGTGTGATCTTGGTCCTTTTAGGAAGCCTACATAAAATCTCATCTTGAACGAAAAACATATCATGAGTTGTTAAGATTAATCGAGTCAACTCGTGATTCTTTGGCAATTGTTTACCTTCGAGATAATCAGTCATC
Organism: Sthenelais limicola; assembly: GCA_942159475.1. NCBI lineage: Eukaryota > Metazoa > Annelida > Polychaeta > Phyllodocida > Sigalionidae > Sthenelais > Sthenelais limicola. The sequence continues at coordinate 63,928 of OW804099.1, read as the reverse complement.
AGAGTGCAAAACAAATCGTTTTCCTGGTCATGTTTCAGTTTAGCTTTATCGAATGGAACTCTAAGCTGGTTATCAATGTTTTCTTTACCTACAGGACCCTCTTCCCCTATCCTGGTCTTTGTGTTATTTTTCCCTGGCCGAATTACAGGCCTTGCTTTTGTTTTTCTAGCTTTAGGGATATTACCACATCTGCTGTTCCTAGGGGGCTTAACAGCTTGATTACCATTATTTGGGGGAGGGACTCCATCCTGTTTATCGTCGTCATCACTTACAGGATCATTAGCACGTGTCTGAGCCCTTGTTTGTACTGGGGCTATCAAGATATCCGTGCTACTGTCTGTCAATGGTACAGAATCCTGTAACTGTATATCTGAGATAGAGGAGACTTGCTCCTGTGATACACTATTATCTAATTCGTGAACAGCTACATCCTTCTTGAGGATGGCTCTTGTCTTATACAACATGATTGGATTATTCTCACATTTCTCATCCTGGTCGAATAATTTTGTTGCATGAATGGGGTTAAATGACACGGATTTCCTCATCTCAACGTGAGGAACAGTGGGAATATTAGGATCGTATTCCCTTCGAGATAAAACATCTGGGATGATATTCAATTTTCCCCGGATATATTTCACGGAAAAATCGAACTGCCCAAAAAAATCGAGCCATCTGAACATCCTCCCTGTTAAATCTTTCTTTGTATTTATAGCAGTAAGAGCTGCATGATCAGTCAAAATGGTAAAATGTTTAGACATGACATAATGTCTAAATTTGCTCAGAGCAAAACGTAATCCAGCCAATTCCTTCTCAGTTGCACTGTACTTCTGCTCAGCAGGGGTCAAGCCTCTTCCTGCAAAGGCTATGGGACGTAAATTACCATTAATATCAGCTTGACTGATACAGGCCCCTAAACTTTGGTTAGAAGCATCCGAGGCCAAGATGAACTCTTTAGAATAGTCAGGATATACCAAGACAGCATCTTCAAGAATCGCATTTCTGATTTTATTAAATGCATTTTCAGCCTCGGTTGACCATACAAATTTCACTTTTGCCTTTGTAAGTACATATAAAGGCTTCATAATCTGACTGAAATTTGGAATAAACACCCTATAATAATTGGCAAGTCCAGCAAACGACCTAACCTGTTTCACCGATTTTGGTCGGGGGAAAGATCGTAAAGCATCCAGTTTAGCTGGATCTGGGTGTATTCCATCCTTGTCTACTATAAAGCCCAAAAATGGGACTCTCGTCAAACCAAATGAGCATTTCTCCTTCTTAAACTTAATATTTGCCTTGGCAAAGGCAGCAAATACATTTTTAATGTCCCTTACATGCATATCCCAAGTTGGAGATGCTATTACTACATCGTCGACGTAATAAAAAGCATTTGGAACCGCCTGTAAAACATGTTCAATTAAAGAGTGAAACGCTTTGGGAGAAGTCTTTAAACCCATAGGCATAACCTTATACCTGTAGACACCCAGAGGAGAATTAAAGGCTGTTACATATCTATCCTCTTTCTTTAAACCGACCTGATGAAAGCCAGCAAAAGCATCTAAGCGAGAAAAATATCTTCCTTGGGTCTGCCCAACTGCTTCTATAGTATCGTCAGCACGTGGGAAGGCCCTGATCTCATCCTTTATTGATTTATTGACTTGACGATAGTCAATAACAAGACGCCAGGCCCTTTTCCCATCAGCTGTGGTAGGTTTTTGAACAAGAAAACATGGGGAACTAAATTCAACTGGGTCGACACACTTCTCTATTAAATTTTGCTCGACCTGTTCCCTTAAAATTCCTCCCATTACTTTAGACATTACAGGATTCATGCGATATGGTTGTCTCATGACAGGGTTAAAATCAGGTTTCAATTCGATTTTATGTTCATATTCCGTTGTCAAACCTAACTTTTTATCCTTGCCAACAAACGCACTCTCATTTTTCTGCAACAAATCTAGCAATTGGGTTTTCTGTTCACCAGTTAACTCCTCACCTATTTGGAAATCAACAATTTTATCGCTCGTTCCAGCTGTTTCAGCCTTTAAACTATTCACTTGTTCAATTTCTTTAGGAGAAAGAAAATCGTCTTCAGAAGCCAGAGTGTACATACCCAATACCGTGCCTCTCTCTATCGTTGAGGAAGCTTTTGAAGCGTTAAATAAAGTAATTGGTACCTTATTTTCACTAAAAGGTTTTACCAAGGCATGCTTGACTAAGAACGATACAGGTCTCTGCCTTTGCAGATTTTCAGTGACACCGATTGATTTTAACATATCCGTATGTGAAGTAATTTCAGCCACAGTTGTGTATTCTGTTCCTGGAGCTATCATGAACGTACGTGTTGCTCTGATAGGGAACATATGCTGTTTTTCACCCGAATGAAACTTAATCTTTGCTCGGAATTTTCTCAAAAAATCAACACCTAATATCATGCTTCTATGCAAAGCTGGTAAAACAATAAACCTGTGTCTGAATTGTTGGTCTCCTATTCTAAATTCAATCTCAATTTTCTTATAACAGTGATGAGCACCTCCATCTGCAACAAATATTTTGATATTACACCTCAAAATCTTATCATTTGGAACTTTGTTCCTCATTTTCCTAAAGAAGGCAGAGCTTATACAAGAAACAGTGGCACCTGTATCAACGAGAACTGGCATATTTAAATCTTTTACCTCGATGTCTATGCAACCCTTTTCAATCGGAGCTGTAACCAAAACTTTCTTACCCTTATCCTTTGGTTTTCTCAGCTTTAAAGTTGCTTGACAATCTGTTTTTCTCTCAGAATCGGTAGAAGATATATAATGTTCTTTTTGCTTCCCGCCCATCTGGTCACCCTGAATCCGGATACACTGTTCTTTTTAGGAATTGTCGCTTCAATGTCAGGTATATCACACACTTGTTCATTAGAATTGTCCAAGGTCGTTCCTATTTCGTCAACTATATCGTCGTAGCTGTGTCGGTCGCCCACCAAGACACAGCCTATTCGTTTTTTCCACCCTCTCTCTCACGAGAAGATGACTTTTGCCTATAAGGAGTCAGATTTCTCTGACTGGAATTCGGCGATTTTGATTTGTCTCTGTACTTCTCTTTTTTCTCGAAGCCTACAGATTTATCCTTGCTGTTAGAGCGTTGATACTTGCTGTTATCACCTTTTTCCTTGCTGGAACTCCTTTCATAGCTCTTATGTCGACTACTAGATCGCTCCTTGCTGCTATTGTTATAGCTCTTCGACCTATGTCTGCTGTGAGACCTATCATGCTCGTTTTTGCTTCGAGATTCGTGATATTTATCAGACCTCGATTTACGATAGCTATCGCCCTTATGTTTGTCGTCATTATGCTTGGAATTGTGCTTATCTTTCCTCGAATACATCATATTAATGGCCTCCTCCATTGGTGTATTTCTAGGGGCTCTATCTGTCGCCATCATACACTCATGTTTAGCTGCTAGCTTAGAGGCTTGATCAAGGGAAGATGGGTACTCTGCAGCAACCCTCCCAGCCAATTCCGAACGCAAATTGGTCACATAGAATCGTATTTGAACATGTGTAGGCAAATTTGCCTTGGATAACAGCAGCAACATGTCATTGTCGTAGTCTTCTACTGACTCGTGTCGCCCTTGTTTTCTATGCGAATAATCTTTTAACACCTCAGAAAGTGATAATTCGCTGAATTTTGTGATAAAATCTGATTTGATCCTGTTAAAGGATATGGTATCGCCATATAGACCCACAATCTGACTATAAAAAGTTTTCGCCCTACCCGATAAGTATTGAACCAACGTGGTCACCATCAGCTGGTTATCTTCCTTAATCGGGGTGGTGAAATTTTCGAATTCTTCAAAGAATTCTTGAACAGGCCTTTTTGCTGTAGGTTTCTCAAAAATCACAGGGGCTCTGCGATATTGTTTTGACAAGGCAGCAGAAGTAGTGGATCCTGTCGCTTCTGCCTGTCGTCGTAGTGACACATCCAAAAAGGCTGTTTGATCAAGCCTCATTTGCTTGATTTCTCCTACCAAATCGTACAAGGGTTGGTTATAGGCAGGGGGTGGGGGCCTATACATGCCTTGCTGTACATTTGGCAGTTGTACAAACCCTTGCTGTTGCTGTTGTTGCGGCACATTAGGTCTGTATTGTTGCCTCTGTTGTTGCGGCCTAGGTTGATAATTTTGTTGCCTTGGTCGCTGTTGTTGACGAGGAGGGGTCTGTCTGCCTCTCCCCTGATTTTGATATCCTCTAGGGCTCTGCTGGTTAATATTTGGTTGCTGGGGAGCTTGGTAACCAACTTGTTGCTGAAGAGGAACATTATTTTGTGGCTGTTGCTGGATATCGTTTCGTTGCTGGTGATTAACGATATTCTGGGCCTGCTGCTGTGGAATCGCATTTTGCACAGGAGCAAAATATTGGTTATTTCCTCCAATATTCTCACCATTTTGAGGAAAATATTGGTGATTCTGGGGAGGCAAACCGTACTGATTTGCCTGCATGCCTCCTATCTGTCCTTGTTGATGATTCATATCCCACTGGTGCTGATAGGGGTCTCGTCTAGGCGACCGAGGTTGTTGCCTAGGCGACTGAGGCGGCTGCTGATTTACGTGTTGAGGGGTGGTATGTGTAAACACAGGAGGTCTGGGTCCATTCACATTGAACACTGGAGCCTGGGGAAAGTTTCTGAGAATAGGCTTCTGTGCTTGTAAAGGAATGAACTGATTTACTACTGGTTTTGCTGGGGTCTGTAAAGGTGTCACAAAATTGTCATTTAATCCTGGTGTTTCAAATGGATAATATGGTCCTTGATTAACTACAGGAGGCTGTTCAACGACAGCTTGGGGTGTTAACACTCTTTCACGTTGATTCTGGTCATTTTCCTCCAGAACTTCCCCTTCATTTACCACGTTTTCATTTACATTGTTCTCAACATTTAAACCAACCTGTGGCTGCTGTTCATCGTCGATAGCCTGACCTTGGTGATCTATCGCTGGATCATTCACCGCGTCGTCGGGGTTGGGCGCTAAATGTTCCTCTAGCGCTTGGTCGCCGGCTCTCTCCTCGTCGACTGGATCGTCTTCAACTAATCGTTCCTGACCAATATTATTCCCAGCTAGTTGCTGCACATTTCTGTTAATAATATCGTCTAACCAATGATTAAACACTACTCCTTCCTGTTGAACTTGTTCTGGCTCTTCTATCTGTTCACGTACTGGAGGAGGGGGTAGCGGAATTGCTTGTGGATTTATCTCTTGTCTTTCCTGCTCATCTTCCAAAGCATGAGGCACTTCGTAGGGATGTTCCTCGAAAACAAGTTGTTTAGGCTGTTGATTTAATATTTTACCACGATTTTCTCTCAATTGTCTTCTCGTCACTATCGCTTGAGGGATGGCCGCCAATCGTTCCACCGATTTCTTCAGTCTGTCGAACAATGGCAACTCAGGCGAATTCGGAGCATCTTCCATGCTTAATATCTGATGAAATGTTCAAATAATCTCTCCATATTCCAGGAAAGAACTCGCTTGTTCATGTGAGATTTTATAAGTCCAAGATCGAGCGGGTTGTCCGCCAGTGTTAAGGTATGAATGGAAGAATAGCAAACGAACGTGTGGTCTTCGTGAGAAGAACTAAGCAACTGATTTAATGATCTAGCATCTGTACATATGTCCATACAGGATGTGTGGAAGAGTAGGGGGCGGAGCCCTTACGTAATACCTATGGCTTAGCATGTATAAGTAGACTTGCACAGTACTGGATAGCTAAGTATAATTAGCGAATTTAATAATGAGATATTATAATTAATAGGTGATAATTAGATAGATAATGAGGTTACACAATGTTACGTAATGTTACATAACACTTTGGACAATGAATTACTGGCGTAACTCAAAACCACTTCCCTAGAATTTTGAATCTGAGATAGGACGCCAGACATTCCATACCCACTAGCGTCCGTATCCAAGATGATAGTTCCCGTCGGCTGTGGGTAACCTAGCACAGGCGGTGATGTTAACAAGTCTTTCAAATCCGAAAAAGCCTTATGACAGTTCTCATCGAACGTCACCCGCCGATTATTTTTCAATTCTGCTGACTATATCTTCCGCCTTAGACAAATCAGACCCTTTCACCAACTTTTCCAGTGGACATTCTGCAGCCGGAGGCATTGGAACCTCAGGCTCCAGTAATTCCACATCAACAATAGGGGAGTCACCATTCATGAGATCCCCCCCCCCTTGCAGTCTGAAGTTCCATCAGTACAGGAGAGCTGGTAGGATTGTATACAGACAGCGTGCAATTATATCGGTCGCCAGCAACCAATAAACTCCCTGCAACATAGCATCCCAACCCTGCTCCATCTGGTTCAAAAAGCATGTCTTCATTGGGGGACATTGGACCAAAGCCGCTGCAAATGGCAGAAAAAGCATCTATAAAAACACTCTCACAGCCGCTCCGCATCACTGGTCCACTTTGCAATGCCCAACACATGATCGACTGTTCACCTGCCTCGAGGGTGAATAAACCAGACCAATCAGAGTTACATTTATGGAGATAGATAAAATCCATCCCTATGATTCCAGCCTCCGCACCAACCAAACCACTTACCACCAGGCAATTGAGAGCATACCACGCGCCTCCCAACCCCAGCGCCAGACGCACACACCCATGTGTCTTTAGATCATGTCCAGTTCCTGCATAGCACGTCACCCCACATGGCATGAGAGAAGGCCTGACTGAGAGTTCATCATACACGCGCTTCTTTATTAGCGTGCATTGGGCTCCCCAGTCAATCAAGAATTGTCCAGTTACATTCACCAAAGTCACATCCGCATACATGCGCTCAGCCACAAGCGGGCGATTGCGGTCTGAGACACAAATCTCAAAATCGCACAAGTCACACACCATAACCTTACTCACCACCCTAGCATCTTCTCCCCATGATACTTTTAGAATCTGCCCGGGTGAGCATACATACTCAGGATTTCCTTCATTCACCACCATCACTGAGCATGTGGCGCGCCCAATTGCGCCACTGCCGCTGCTCTTGCGCACTTCACCTCCAAGATCACCTTCTCCACGGGCGTCCCCAGGCTGATCTAGGGGCACAAGAACATCGGATCCAATTGGTTTACAAGTCCGATTTATCGACAATGCGGTGTGTATGCTGTTTGTCGCGATCTCCTGTTCACCACCTAAGAAGATCCGACCTTGTTTAACAGCAGAGCCAACTGTTCTTTAATTGCCGCAGCCTGAGCTGTAAAGTCATCAAAAGACTTAACATGTGTTTTTTGTTTAGCACAATCTGCCCACATGTGTCCTTCTTGCTGACAATAGTAGCATTTTCGAGGCATACCAGGTCTTCTCCTATAATTTCCTTCAGAAGAAACCTTTCTACCCCCCTCACCCGACTCGGGCGGTGGTGGTGGTGGTAAAGCCTCTAGTTGCGGTTTTGGCCTTTTCTGCCACGCCCGAAAAGCTTGAAACTCTGCCATTTCGTTATCATCCCACTCCCGTTCTGATTTGGTCACAGTAGTTACCGTTGACACACCCGCCCCGCTTTTAATCGAGTGTAAGTGCGAAGACGTGTGTGAAACTCCACTGGTACCAAATACATCCCTATATCTAGTAGCGGCTGCCGCAGCCAAACTATATCGGTCGGCTCCTGCATCGCAACATATTGCGACATGCCTTTATCCAACAGCCCATCAAGAAATGTTTTTACCGCCATTTCATGCGGCGTGCCATCCCAATCGCCGAAAGCATGTACTGCCTTCAAACTTAAGTTCTGACTGAAAGCAGCCGGACTCTGCCCAGGATCTTGCCTACATTCGAAAAATTCCCGCTTCCGCGTCTTATCACACTTTTCAGCCTGATAGTCATACTCGAGCATCTGTAGCAGCTGATCGACTGAAAAATCATCCGGCTCCAGCATCATAGCTTGCGGCAGTTGTTTACCTACTCCGGTTAGCAGTTGTATTTTATAAGTCTCGTCATCCCAATTATTTGAACGTGCTATCATTACTGTGCGTCTTTGATAGTCACGCCAATCCTCCCGACCATCCCATTCAGGGAAGTTCACAGTTCTAGGGTTGCGCATTGGCTTAGTTGGTTTAAACTTAGGCATGCCAAATGCAGGTCCCTTACCTTCAGGCAAGTAACCCGCGGCTGGATCTATTGACCGCCTAACTCCACTCATATTGGCCGGCAATGATCGCCTAACCGCGCCCATAATCCCATAACCGACTGGACTAGGACTAGAAGGGCGCAAACCACGCGCAGCTTCTAAAGCACTCCTCCTGTCACCTTTAAACGCCCGCCCGCCAGTTGGTGCGTCCGGCATGACTGACGTATAATGTGGTGGAAATGGTGCTACATTATCTGGACTTCCTCTCTTTTGATCAAAGTCAGGTAAATCATTCATGATTCGGGTGTATGATTCATTAGTTATACCACCCGGATTCTCATGAATAGGAGTGCTAACCTTTTCCACTTCGTCAGCAAAAGCAATACCCCTAGGTCTGTGCTGTGGGTCTTGAAAGTCAAAGCGGCTATTCAATTCTTCCAAATTCATTCTCATACGCTCATTATTCTTACGTTCCCAAGCGCGCTTAGCCTCTAGTGAAGTCAATTTCTCACTTTGATCTTTCACTACAGATCTTAAACGAGCTTCTTCCTTCCTAGCCAAAGTCAACTCCGATTCAGTATAAGCCGCTTTCTCCAGGGCCTCCTTCCCCTTCCTTGCAGACTCCAATACTGAATCATTCATCAAATCCTGGTCACGGCACCAAATTGTAATGTCCGATCGACAGCCTTAAGCGACTATGGGAACTTAATCTATCTAATCAAGAACAACGACAACAACAGGATCTAATGGACCTCGCCAGCACTCAACGTTTATATTCTACTATCCACACCCGGGTTGCCAAATATCACAGCTTGTGACGACAACAACCGACAGCAAAGCTAATCCATAGCCGCGCACCACAGAATCAATATTGAATGCCCGACGACTAGGAAAATTTCAACTGGGATCGAGGCAAATACTTGTGAAGCTCGTTAACGAAGCCATCAGAAATCTTATTTATGATAAGCGATCATAAAAAAAAATTGCCACTGAAATCGAATCCACAACTACTTGGAATAAGATGAAATTATCAGTAATGAGAGCAGTTATTGAAGAGAAATTTACTCAGAACCAACACCTGGCTGAGTACCTATCCAAAACCGGTACAGCACCGATTCATGAGGCAACGAGCGACAGATACTGGGCTATAGGGTGTGGAATGAATTCTGAATACCTTGGAGCAGATAGCTATATTGGCGACAATATGATGGACCAAATATTGGAGGATGTTAGGTCTAGTTATATATAACTAGACCCTCTGAGGAGGAGGAACCTGTAAGTAGATATCTTTGATCTAGGTTCTAAATCTTAACTGTTAGATTCGTAGTAAATCTGAACTTTTAGATTCAAATTTTAATCAATTGTAATGTATAAAGATTATATTAAGTGCGTGATTGTATAAAGATTATATTAGGTGTTTTTTTATATTAAGTGTTTTTTTTTCTTTTCAGGTATATGTATACATCAGGCAGGACCAATATGTTGAGCCAGTCAATGTTAGTGACACCGACTCCGATGCAACTATCTGTCTACCATATGACAGCCAAATTACGACCATACAAGATAGTCAATCATTTGCTAATGTAGAGCCATTCAATGTCAGTGACACCGACTCAGATGCAACTATCTGGCTGCCATACGACAGCAAAATTACGACCATACAAGATAGTCAGTCAATTTTAGAAATAAGCCTAGATTAATGGTGTTAGCATGTACTTTACTAGAAGTAAGCCTAGATTGATGGTCTTCTTAGCATGTACTTACTATTAGGTAAACATTGTGAATAAAAAGTAACTACTAAAAACGTTGTGTATGACGTTATTTGTACGGATTCTGTGTTATTGCCACAAAACAATTATTGACTAGACGTAATCCAAATTTCACCCTTCTGATTTCCGACAGAGTGCAAACACAGCAACCCATGTCTATTGTTATTCAGGTGCAGTTGACCATATCATGCTGGCTCATTTAGCTCTTTCTGCATGCTTTTTATAAACATTCGTATGAGATGAACAGCCTTCTGCGTGCTTATGCTGTTCTGCATGCTTATTAGAATTTTATTGTATGTAAATTGTATTTATTGAGGACCGGACAAGTATTATTACAGGGTGCGTGAATGGACGGGGTTGGGGGAAGGGAGATATTACAGAGTGCGGGACTGGATATGGGGGAAGGGAGACTGGATTGAATATTGCCAACTCTCATGACTGAGAGTAAAATGGTGCTTTCCCGAGTCATTTTCACATAATATTCCAGCTATCTGAAAGCAAACTGAATATCTATTTTTTTTAAAAATATTTTTATTGGCCTTAAATCTAACATCACTGATCTTAAAGAGTTAGAAAATTTGCATGACTAACAAATGTAGTTTTCTTTCATGCATCACAATTTAATCGGGGCAGGAGGCTGTCATGTAAAGGCTAGAAGACTGTGTCTTTTCTAGCCGATCCTGTATGGTGGATATGAATTGCTCTTACTACATGAAACTCAGAGCATTTATTACTATGTGGGTTGGTCACTTCTGTTTTGGGAATGTCGGGGGTAGTGTGGCCATAATGGTGTAGAATAATTGATTTTAAGTTTCATTGTGCATTGCTTGTTTGTAACTCATCAGTAACTGTAAGAAGAACTGGGAGTTAACAAACCGGGACATACATATTATACTCAATTTATTCATCTCTACATATTCATGTAACTTTTTTATGATGAATACAAGTATTTCTCAATTCAATTCAATTCACGGAGTATTTGCAGTAAATTGGTTTTCTACCCATGTCCTACTTTTTTGTATCTGAGTGCGGGGGCCGGGGCGCGCTGTATGCTCTATGCTCAGTGGCCGTCATGCACTAATGGTCATGCTAGCTTGTCTGGCACTGGCTGGACGGCACCATTGCGCCAACTGTGTTACCCAAATAAAATCGTCCTTCAGAACGTTTAGATCAGTTGAGGTCGCGGCGCAGTGAGTAGCAGCAGTGTCTCCATAGCATAATGCGTCCTCAGGAATGTGTTGTAAACGGTTTTGTAAACACAGGTGTCCTAAAATGGACGGTTTTGAGTACAATTTTGTAAACGGCGCTTTAACAGTGTAATGATGGATACATTACTGAGCAAGATCGACTCGACCGAAAATTCAAAGGACATGGAGGTGAAGATCCCAAACCATCTAACAGTGGGTCCCCTAAAAAAGACAGGAAAAAGAAGAATCCAAGGGGTAATGAAGGATGGAAAGCTGACAGGGCAACAGGAGGAGCGCTACATCAACAACCAGCAGGTGGTCATAACAATTGGTCCACCACTCATCAATTGGAAATGGATGATATCGACATGCCTAGCCACTCCCTGAGCCAACCAATGCCTTTGTCTGATTCGCTGCACACTCAACCATTACTTGGTCCAGGTGGCAAATTATGACCTAATATGCCTCCCCCGTCCTCACCCCCAGATCTCGCCCAGGCCAGGACCACAACAGGATCGGTTAGTCTACAACAAACATCTTACTCTGAGAGACTTGCTCCGGCATATCTGAGACCTCGTCCCCCCTCAAAGACTAGATCAGATGCACCATCAGAACAATCCAATCTGCAAGATAAAACCAAGCAATCGTCAAATCGTGGTGGTAGACCCAAGAAACCAACCCAGCAGGTAAATGAACAGAAAAATATTATCCAACCTAACTCTGAATGCTCTATAGTGCCCAATAGCAGTCCATCGTTGCAATCGCTATGCCATATATCATCAGTCGGTTTATATGCTGATCACTAGAAGTAATGCATTTTCATACTACCACAATATACCTCATTACAGGCAGCATGAATCAATCCACAACAATAATCGTGGCCGATTCAAGAGGGCGTAATCTGCAGCAATACATACGATCACCCGATATCACAGTATTCGCTTATCCAGGGGCCGGAATTGACCGATTGACTGAAGAATTGAAACAGAAAATCCATATCTACCGCCCTACCAACGCTATATTAATCGGAGGGATCTGCGATTTCTGTATCAAGAATAAAGTGACCAAAGAAATCACCTTGGCATCAACCCACGAGGGCAACCTAGTGAGATTAATGGCAGCAGCATATGAATCTTCTCTCGAACAGATGAGTACCGAACAGCAATCCTGTAACATTGCACTAGGAGGTCTAGTGGGAGTCGAACTTAATAAGGCTAATAACAGATCAAATTTCTCACCTCACCAAAAAATGATTTCTAACGCTATCCTGACAATTAACCAAGATATACGAATGCTCAATTTTAAGAGAAATATTAATCATCCTCATCTAATTACCAAGGTGCACAAATTTGAAAAACATAAGCCCAGACACACCTATAAGCGCCTACCCGATGGCATCCATTTTGATAGCATCGTCCTGGAAAACTGGGCCAAGCAGATTGAATTATTTCATGCAACTCCTCGTTTAGATTCATAAATATTAAAGACAATCAGTCGCTGGTATTCTGATATCATGTAGTTTAAATGATCACTATAGTTCAATATGTACTCCTCTTCCCAGCCATCGGTTATTATTATTATTATTATTATTTGATAGCAAATGTCTCCTGACACACGATCTAACAACTGGGTTGTCAATTTAATATCATTCACACGATATAAGGTCAACTATTATTGCTTAGAAGAAATCGGAAAGGGAGGACGATGATAATCATCACTTTCCAATCTGATTGACTCGAATATATAAATTATATATTGGACTCTCACTAGTGACCTGTATTCCTTGATGATGATTATGTTTACACTATTCTGCAATTACCCATTGAAACATGTTTAATCCTGATTGAAATGTACTCTAAACCCAAGTTGGTTCTCCTGTTGGTCGTCTGGGAATGGATATAGCACAGCTGACGACGATAATCATCACCGCTAACCTATGCCCACTTCTCTGACTGTTGGTCGTCGTAACCTTTGGACTGTAAGGTATTGTGTGTATATATATGTAATGTATTATCATAATTGGGCAATTCTCTTATGTTCCTCCCTATGCCCATTTCTCTGACTGTTGGTCGTTGTAACCTTTGGACTGTAAGGTATTGTGTGTATATATATGTAATGTACTCTGATAATTGGGCAATTCTCTTATGTTCCTTCCTTCCAAGCACACCAGGGGAGGCCCCAGCGCGGAATGACGACGATCATCATCGCTTCCAACCTGATCCCTCCCTCTGGACGCTTGTTCTCCTCGTGGTACTGATTGCATCTATAGGCTCCCAGTGGTATCCTGGTATTGACTGTATCTAGGAATTTACTTACATATTGTGGTGCGTGTGGTAAGTCCAAATTTTACTGTATACCTTATCAATTAGTCTTTCTGTATGTACAACTAATGATATTTGAGTGGAAGAATTCCGTATTCAGACAGGACGAGGATAATCCTCGCCTGTATGTATGACTTGATATACTGGTCCACGTTCTCATGTACCCAGATCTATTTTTATACTGAATCTTACTATACTGACACCTATACATGATTCCCAATACACTTGAGGCGCACTTGACAAATTGGGACGAATTATCACATAAAAGAGGTATAAAGATCGCACACCTTAATATTAGATCATTAATCCCCAAACTCGACCAGGTAAAGAATGATATCCTTAATTCAAACATTGATATCATGTGTTTTACAGAAACCTGGATAAGAAATGATGCCTGTTTACCCTTATTGCAACATCAGAACTATAATTTTGTAAACCTAAACAGGGCTAACACTAACAAGCACGGGGTGGAGTGTGCATCTATATTAGGGATACGTTCCACTACGAGGTTGATAACATTCTTACCACTAGTAATGACGATATTGAATTATTGTGTCTTACGATAACAAAGGACTTTATGAAACCCATCCACCTGGGCCTAGTCTATAGACCTCCACACTCAAATGTTACCTCATGTATAGATAAGCTTTATGAGTTGGTTGAAAAATTTGAAAATTTAAGGCATCCTGGATCTCTCATCATCTTAGGCGATTTTAATATTGATTTACTAGACCAAGCAAATCCTAAATTCAAAGCGATCCATGACTTTGCAAAGATTTCTGACCTTACCCTCAAAATGAAATCTGTAACGCGATACGGTCTACATAAGGATAGTATATTGGACTACTTTCTATTTAAAAGTAATAAATCTGCCACTCTAGGCACTATCAACTACAACATTTCTGACCACCAAGCTATATACTTAATTCTTAGACACCAGAAAACAATAAAAAATCCCGGTAACAAAAAACGAATACGAATAATGAAAAATTACAATATAGACCGACTAACAATTGCTTTAAGGGATATTGACTGGGACCACTACTATAATATAAAAGACGTGAATAAGGCCTGGGACCATCTATATTCAGTTTTACTCGACACAATAAATGGTATTGCTCCATGTGTAGTGTCTGCTATTGAAGGTGATCGTATTTATAGCAATAATGACACTTAGTAGTGAATTGTGGTTCCTGCTAATTAGTACCGCACTAACTAACGAACATATCACTAACTCAGGTTCTTGGTCCTTGCCAGCTTTCCATCTTTATTCCAACAAGCATCAACATTCCAACACCTCAGGAGGTCAGTACTGCAAACTGAACCTGCCCAAACTAGCCTCACAGGGACTAGTGTATAAAACACATACACCACACATAGGGTGTCACATCACAATATACATGTTATACAGAGAATACAGGGTACATATCACATAAGACAATACAGTAGTAATCACACATACAAGACTGCAGTGCATAAGAGTGACCTCTTGCGGTCTATATATACAGCACTGTCCTGGAAACCCCAGTGGAATATACAGTCACTACACCTGGTGCCTATATAGGGAAGGAGTTGTAGAGAATGAGTACCAAGGCCAGTCAGCATGACTAAACCCCAGACACCACAATACTCCCCTCCCTCATTTTTAAAGGAGAGAACAACCGCACAATGCACAAAGTGACATAACAATAAGGTTGAACAGTAGTATGGCAGTAAAGTAGACAGTAAAAATAGACAGTACAAACAGGAATCCATGCTGGAAAAATGTATATAAAAACATTGACATAATCATTCAATGCACATACATAATACACGGTTGAGAAAAATTTCTCAAAATAATCAAAGGTGATAATATATGGTGAAAACATACAACATACGTGTTTGATGAGTTTGCTTGATGTAGCCTTAATAAAGACTTTTTGTAACAAAGCACAAAGAAAGTATGCGCACCAGTCCGTGTAAATTAAGTCATACAAAGTCCAGCAACATCCAGTTGATATGCAATGAAGTTGTAGTAGCACACTGTCTATTGAAGAATCCATGAAACTAGAAGTATCCATGATATTGAAGTACTGAAGAAGTATACTGTCCCATTACAGTTCAAGAAGAGATAAAACATCCACCATCATATATATAGGGGTGCAGGAACAAGGACCAAGGCTGCATCTGTCCAGGCTGTCAACCGGCGTAGCTAGCCGCTGGGATACTAGCGCTCCCACGCCGCCGTCCGGATACCCGGCTTACTTCTCTCACCTTCTTATTACAGCATCTTGCTCCACATAGAGAGCCAATTTTCTCCACACCATTCAGGGGCTGAAAAACATCTTGCTGAAAAACATAAGTGATCTCAATTCCTGCATGACATTTACAATAGCAGCACATATACAATAGCAACACATTTGACATGCAAGAGTCCACTTTAGCAAGAGACATTGCCACCTATTTACCAACGCCTTATATCCCCGAGCAGAACATATTCACTTCATACAACCATGCAAATAATACCCTGGAAGGAAACCATTCAAAACTGGTTCTCCCTACTTCATTTCCCAATAGGTCTGGCAGCCCGAGGAGACCAACTGGCCAGCTAGTTCACTTCCAGAGTAAAATTAACAAAGTTAACCAATATAGGGCTTCTAAGAATACCAATGTAACCTAGCCTTCCACCATGGCTCCATGCCTAGGCCACTTTTAGCAACAATACTTCTCGTTGTGTCAATTTTTGTTTACCTGCACCATATCCACCATTATCCCCATAGCCATACCTGTCCGGAGGTTTTACATTTTGGCGGGGCCTCCCAGACAAATGAACATACATCAACAAATCATCACTAACTACTAACAGAGA
Organism: Sthenelais limicola; assembly: GCA_942159475.1. Lineage (NCBI taxonomy): Eukaryota > Metazoa > Annelida > Polychaeta > Phyllodocida > Sigalionidae > Sthenelais > Sthenelais limicola. The sequence continues at coordinate 47,689 of OW804099.1, read as the reverse complement.
CAGAATTGGACTGTAAAAACAGAACTCATCCACCTCCGCAAGCAGTGACATCTTATCAGGAGAAGGAACCATGTTCCAACTATTTCCAACATCTTCCTTATTCATAGCAACAAAGTTCATCACCTTAAATTCAATACAGATCACTAGACCACTCAGCAATTCTAGGTAGCGGGAACAAATCCTTTTTGGTCACCAGATTCAATGGCAGGTAATCCGCACAAAAAATGGTTAGTACTATCTTTCTTACCAACCAACAATTCCCGCTCCCCAAGGTCCATTGCTGGGTTCAATGAATCCCTTGATGAGCATATTATGGATCCGCACTTTGGCATCTTCATTTTTGGTAGGGGGCATGTATCGGCACAGAATCCCCCATGTCAACCACATGCTTAACTATATTCTTCAGTCCTGGGGTTTCCCCCGGGAACCGGAATCACTTCCGATATTCCCCCCAACATACTTCATTTGGTCACTGAACTGCGATCAGAATCCAATACTATCATTTCCAATGGGAAACTATTGCGGAGGCAACGGTACCTCCAGTCCTAGCTTCCACGTTCAACCAGCCATACTCAACCCGGCTAAAGCCCGGCTGATTATGAAGATCTGGTAGGAGTGTGCAGAGGCAACATCCTAGTCGCCAGCAACTACGACTGCCAACTACACAACATCCTAACTCAGATTTATCCGATTCAAAGAATACATCTTCACCGGTCGGTCTAAATCCACACAACTACACTGGCGAAAGCATCTAGAAAGATAACTTCATATCCATTGCAATTAAGGGATCCACTTTGCAAATTCCGACATAATGCTCACCTGCCTCAAGGGTGAATTCACCGGACCAATCTGAGTAACACCTGTGCATTAGGACAAAAATCCATGCAAAGTATACCAGCTTCTCCACATACCACCTTCAATCACATAGGTGAGAGCATACCAAGCTCCACCTAATCCCGGAGCCATATGTACACAACCACGTGTGACCACTTCAAGCACTGTGCCAGCATAACATGTTACCCGGCACGGTATCAGGCAATGTTTTACTGGCATCTCAGCACAACCAGTCAATGAGAGCCACAATACTCCAACAATTGGCCAGTGACATTGACAAAAGTCACATCCGCATATATTCGGTCTGCAATTACAACAGGGGCTACCAAACTTATAACAAAACCTCGAAGATCACAGGCCATATCCTTACTTGCCTTGCTCGCCAAAATTTGCCCCGGCAAGCAAGCATGCTTTGGTACACCACGGTGCACACTGCCACAAAGCATGATAGCTTATCCGACATTCCTTCCAGAACTATGCCCCTTATCCACTCATTGCTAAAACCATGGGCGTCCCCTAGCACATGAGAGGGCATTCTGATTCAAATTCCAGTCGACGCTTTCTTCAAAACAATGCATAATGCGGCATGTGTATTACCCCCTGCTCCCCTCTCTTATTTTCCTGAGGGGCAGACAGGGTTTCGTGATTTACTAGCAACATTCCCTGCCGGCTGAGCCACCATATCGTCAAACCACTTGCAGAGCCGGCTGTTCGCATTCGGACACCATATACCCGTCTGTGCGCACAGAGGGCCATGGCTCCGACTTTTCTGTCAACCTGCTTTTTGCAGCAGTTTCCGACTTGGTTTCCAACGCAAAGAATCCCACCAGCACATCATCATTAGACAGGCTATTGCTGCTCCCTACTTCAATAGCTGCCACAACTTCTACTGGCATCCTCGGCTCATCCCTCACACCAGCCACAGCCACAATAGTGGAGTTGAGCCATGTACCATTCCTACAAATGAAGCGGGTGACAATAGCTCCAGCAATTCTGTATCTGCAATTACTTCATTCAGTTCATCCGGCCCATTCGGTCCATCCGGGCATTCGGCAAATTCCCATTCCAACCATTCCTTCCTACTCATGCATGGGAAACACCACAGGGCCATTTACTGCCACCAACCAGCAGGAAACCAACCAGATTCACAGCTAGATCAAAGCTGAATTACCATCAACATATAGCTGGAACTCCCACTGGTATCTGTGTCAGAATGCCACTGGAATGCCAGCCGGAATGCCGCCGGAATGCATCCGGAATGCCGCCGAATTTCGGGCCGGAATGCCGCCGGAATGCATCCGGAATGCTGCCGAATCTCGGGCCGGAATGCCGCCCGGAATGCCGCCGGAATGTATCCGGAATGCTGCCGAATTTCGGGCCGGAATGCCGCCCGGAATGCCGCCGGAATGCATCCGCAATGCCGCCGAATTTCGGGCCGGAATGCCGCCCGGAATGCATCCGGAATGCCGCCGAATCTCGGGCCGGAATGCCGCCCGGAATGCACCCGGAATGCCGCCGAATTCCGGGCCGGAATGCCGCCCGGAATGCCGCCAATTCCGGGCCGGAATGCATCCGGAATGCACACCAGAATTTCTGTCAACTTCAGCTCCACTCATTCCCCCTTTTTTTATTTATTTTTATTTTTTCAAAAGGAGGAACTTCATTCATTCTTAGTATAGTCTAGCATATAATCAACAACATCATTTTCCTAGGATTACACCTGTCATGAGCAGGAACATAGTTTGAGCCGAAATACCAGGAGAAAGCAATTTATACCGATCTACCTCCTACTAGGTTTATATGCTCCGAGTAAATACCTTCACCTGAGTGAGTCCTTTTTCCCAGCCTGCAAAATACTGAGAATTCGGATCACTCTTGGTGGGGTTCTCGGCCAGCCAACCCTAGCAAAGAGATACCTTCCAACTGCTTTCCTGGCAAATCTATGCCCAATACCACTTCCATGAATCAATGAAACAAATCAGTGATCAATGCATCTGCTTTATTCGGGCACAATTCTGGTCTTTCTGAGGTGAAAGACAACCAGCCAACTTGACTCTGAACTTCCACACTACTAGGAGCCACCTATTGACAGCAATAGGCTTTCCACTCACTTCATGCTTAGGGACAGAGGACAAGCAGCAAAGTTGCCTCTCCTTCCTTACTAGAAGCATTACACTTACTAGTACTTTTCTCCAGCCAACCAACAAGTACCAACTGGTCACGGCACCAAATTGTAGTGTCTGCTATTGAAGGTGATCGTATTTATAGCAATAATGACACTTAGTAGTGAATTGTGGTTCCTGCTAATTAGTACCGCACTAACTAACGAACATATCACTAACTCAGGTTCTTGGTCCTTGCCAGCTTTCCATCTTTATTCCAACAAGCATCAACATTCCAACACCTCAGGAGGTCAGTACTGCAAACTGAACCTGCCCAAACTAGCCTCACAGGGACTAGTGTATAAAACACATACACCACACATAGGGTGTCACATCACAATATACATGTTATACAGAGAATACAGGGTACATATCACATAAGACAATACAGTAGTAATCACACATACAAGACTGCAGTGCATAAGAGTGACCTCTTGCGGTCTATATATACAGCACTGTCCTGGAAACCCCAGTGGAATATACAGTCACTACACCTGGTGCCTATATAGGGAAGGAGTTGTAGAGAATGAGTACCAAGGCCAGTCAGCATGACTAAACCCCAGACACCACACATGGAAAGATGTTTATTTCCAGAGTTCAAAACCAGAATGGTACTCTAGAGACATCACAGATGCTTGTAAAATACGTGACGATATGTATAAAACTGCTAATGTTACTAAGGATCCAAACGATGTTAATGCAGCCAGAAATCAATGGAATCTCCTTAATAGCCTCCTTAGGAGAGCCAAGACCCAATACTATACCACCATTCTCAGTAATAACTCAAACAATAGTAAAAAACTTTGGAGAACTTTAGACGAAATTTCATCCAAAAAAGGGAAAGATATTCTGAACATTAGGGATAATAACAATATTAAATTAAGCACTTCAGACTCACCAAATTACCTAAACAAACACTATTGCTCCATTGGAGAGGAAATCCAGAAAAAAATTCCAGACATCGCCCCTGATTTACACGAAGAGATAATTACTGAGAATTGTAATAAATTTGATGTCATGTCCCTTGAAACCCTATTGAACCTTATTTCAGAAATTGATACGACGAAGTCTTCTGGCTGCAAAGAGTTGAATTCCAAGATGTACAAAGATTTATTCACCATTGTTGATCAACAATTGTTGCATGTTTTTAATTTATCCATTGTGCAAGGTGTATTCCCAGCAGCATGGAAAGTAGCCATTGTTAAACCTATACCCAAAATCAATAATGCTTTCCTACCTAAAGATACCAGACCAATAGCCCTTACCCATATAGGCGGAAAAATGCTAGAAAAGTTTATCTCTTCACAGATCTGGAGTCACCTCAATATTAATAACATTATCTCGGACAATCAATATGGATTCAGAAAAAACAGGAGTACCCATGAGGCTCTCTATGAACTAATTAGTTACATTAATGAAAATAACAATAGCAAAATTTATACAATAGCCACATTCATTGATTTCAGTAAGGCGTTCGATAGTGTAAACCATATTATAATTAAAGAAAAACTTAGCAAAATTGGTCTGAAAAACAAGGCCCTAGCATGGTTATCCTCCTATCTTGCCAACAGATCACAATCTGTTAGACTTGAAACCTATAAGCTGTGGCGTCCCCCAAGGGTCCATATTGGGACCGATTATCTATCTAATCTTTTCTAACGATATTAATAAGCTTAATCTATCCTCTAGGTATATACTCTATGCCGATGATACGGTTCTCTATGCTGCTGGGGAAAACCTAGATGATCTAATTAGGAAAATGAACCACGACTTAATATTCCAAGACTGGTCTGTAAAAAACAAAATACTTATAAATACTGCTAAAACAAAGTCCATGTTATTTGGAGAGAGGAAGACAGAATCCAACAAGATTATTCTAAAGGTAAACAACGTAGAAATAGAGCAAGTTAGTAATTACAATTATCTAGGTATTAACATTGACAACCAATTGAATTTTAGTGAGCAAAGTAATATCCTGGCGAAGTCCTTACAATTTAGAATATATCAATTAGCCCTCATTCGACAAAATCTCACAAAGAAGAGTGCAATATTACTAGTCAAGGCAAATATTCTCTCCATTATTGACTATAGCGCACCATTCATCAGTGAATGCAATAAAAAAACTCTCACCACCATCCAAACCTTGCAAAACAAGGCTTTGAAGATAGCTATTGGTTGTCAACCTAGAACCTCAACTGATTATATACATAGTATCACGAAAACAATGAAATTAGATAAAAGGATAGACTTCCTCCTCTCCAAAATGGCTTTCACGAAAATATGTAAACTAAGTTATCCCAATCCTCAACGGGAAATAAGGCTTACCCGACTTCACGATGCCCCTGTCCTTAATCTATTTACTCCCAGGCGGGAATTTGACAGGTTATCACTATATTATCGCGTTGCCTTCACCTGGAACAATCTCCCGATTGAACTTCGTAACATTCAAGATAATTTAATGTTTAAGAATCATATCAAACGCTTCTATCTCAACCAGTGATGAGTAGATAAGTTACTCAGCTCTCTCTTGTTCCACTCTCACCTCCAATATTATTATATTTAATGTTATAGAATCTCAAAACTCATTTTCATCATTTCTCACATCATACAATTCCGCTTGACCGAAACTTGAATAATAAGGAAACAAAGAGATTGTTTGACCTTGTTTATTATCAATAGACATCTCCACATCAATATTAGAATACGGCAGCAGTTGACACTCACCATAGGAAGGGGAGGGGGCGGGGGGATGGTGGGGGGGGTGGCGATGGTGGGGGGAGGGGCGGATGGTGGGTGAGTGGGGTGGTGGGGGAGTTGGGATGGTGGGGGGAGTGGGGATGGTGGGGCAGGGGGATGGTGGGGGGGAGTGGGGATGGTGGGGCTGGGGGATGGTGGGTGGGGGGTGGGTATGGTGGGGAGAGGGATGGATGGTGGGGGGGGATGGTGGGGGGAAGGGTGGATGGTGGGGGAGGGGTGAAATGGTGGGTGGGGGAGGGTGGATGGTGGGGGAGGGGTGAAATGGTGGGTGAGGGAGGGTGAAGGTGGGGATGGTGGGATGGTGTGGGGAGTGGGAAGTGAGGGATGGTGGGATGGTGGGGAGGGGGATGGTCTCATATATATACATCATTATTACACAATTATTGCCTGCTCTCAGGACGATACAAGTTGATCCTAATCTAGGGGACGCCACCATCTTGTTTAGCAGTTGTCAGTAGCTCTTGACGCTGTACATTATTAGACTGAATTGATCAATATTATACACACATTCAATACCGAGGCCCCGACAGCCGCTCATTACTTGTAACGCAGTAATGGACCAGTACATTACCGGCGCGTTGCCATGCCGACGCAAGGTTGCACATGCAAGTTTGCCAGTGCAAGTGCTCAGCCATCTGTTGCTGCTTTGGAATTTTTTTAAAACTTTAGATTTAGAAAGAACATGGTTGTGGGAACCTAAAAAGTCGAAAAAAAACATATGTCATTGAACTAGTTTTTGTTTCAGGGACCACTGAAATTTACTATTGTTCACTATAGAAGTCTATGGGGAAAACAGGATTTTCTACATTTTACCCAATAACAGACGATTGAATCATACAATTTTCTGTAAAATCTGCATATACATTAATACAAACATTTCCATCGTATGTACAGACTTAGGACAACCAATTTACGGATATCATAGGACAACCAATTTACGGACTTAGGACAACCAATTCAAGGGGTGAGGTTTAGGGTTAGTTTTAGTATTGAATTCTGTTAAACATACCACCTACCACCTGGAGGCCACCCCCCGCACTGCTCCACTAAGGTCAGCCATTAGAGACGCTTACACAGGAGCCAACAAAGCATACAAGGCTCATATTCACCTAATATCGCTCATTTACAAGGCTATTAACTCATACACCATAACTAGCCAAAGTTATTCTTCCACACTTACTCCCGGGGCAGGATACTACCATCTATTGCAGAGAAATGAAGTGGAATAGGCTTTAATTTAATGTTGATACACATAAAGGTAGGTAGCATGGAGTTATTCTTAAACTCAATTGCAATGCTTAAGTTGACATGAAGCCAAGTTCTATTAATACATTGGCTCACATGTGTACACAGTAGCAGGAGGACTTATAGCGGGTAACATACACTGTGTCTGAGACCTAATTAGAGTAAACATCAAAGCAAGCCAACGGTAACCCTACGACAAACCGTTCCAAGTAGATCTCAAATGTGATGTGTTTCAGGAAAATAAGTCATAAGTCGCAAAAAATAGATTTTGAGATACCATTATATTTGGAAAGATGAGATCAAGCTGATTCCAATGATAGTAAACAGTCTAATAATCCAATAAGTATTTCTAGATTTTAAGTTTGATATTTTTATTTTGGAAAAAAAGTTTGCCATATTTTTGCGGGGTAGTAAACAGTAAAGTAACTAAATATAGTCCATATAACGACCTTTAAAATGAATGGATATATTACATACATTGTCTTGAAATTTGATACATCGATCGATATATATATAAGTGATAAGCTCTCCAAAAAGTAGAACATTCCAATAAAGTGATCTTGTAAAATAAACACTTTGAAAAATATTATTTTTGCGACTTATGACTCATTTTCCTGGAACACATCTCAAATAGAGTGTAGATTGACTTGATCTCGACTCTAGGTGTAAACAGGTCATTGATTAACACTTGATTAAGAGCAAATCAAATCAAATAATATCTTGCATGCGACGTGTCTTTTATCTGTCATGTGGCGGACTATGTTATATTTTTGAGGAGAAAAAACAAAAAAATCTATGTGTTTATTGTAGGTATGTATTTTCCTCGGTAGAGGTACCCAATGTATTCACCAAATGAAACTTGTAACCTAAAACAACAAGGTATAACATTTAAATCCTTAATGTATTAATGACTCAACTTAAATACTTAAAATATTTAATTTATTATAAAATAACATCGAACTTGCCTTTAATGTATCTTATACTGCTTTTGAATCTAAAATGTTTTCTGGACTACCATGAAATTATCATTGTATGAAAATGGATCCAATAAAATTTGTTAAAAAAAAAAATTTACTTTGCATCTATGATGTGTTATGGACAAATGAGTCACAGACGTAGAATCAAGGGAACACTTCAGAAAATGAATTGTAAACTCATATTTAAGAAAAGAATATCTAGAAAATTCAACCTCTCTCTCCAGAGAGAAAACAGAAATTATTTTAGATCCATGTCATAGACGTTAAAAATGACTTCTATCATGAAGTTGGTCGCTTGCCACGATAAAACCCTGTACTGGATTGAATTATTGTACAGCTGCTTTATATGTTTATATTTTAAGGACAGTTTCATGGTTCATTAATATGTTGTATACCTTAAATTGTTGAATATTATAAAGCTTTATTATGTGTCGGTTTATCCCATTAATGTCAAGGGAACTGCCGGAAGATCTGGGTGTAAATCCTAAATGGTTCCCAGAGGCCTGTCGACCTATTCGTCAGAAATCTGTAAACCCTTGTTAAATAAAAGATTGTGCTATTCTATTCTATTCTAAGTCGCAAAACATGATAGTTTTAGGTCATATTTGAAAAGATGAGATCAAGCTGATTACAAAGATAATAAACACTACAACATCTAATCATTATTTCTATGTTTTAAGTGGGATATTTTCATTTTTGAGAAAATGGCTGCAGTGGGCGGACTTTTACTACTAAAGTGGCTAAACATATGTGATGGGTTTCAGGAAAATGAGTCATAAGTCGCAAAATTGATATTTTTCAAAGTGTTTTTTTTCCAAGATCACTTTGTTGAAATATTCTGATCTTTAGACGGTTTATCTTATAGTCATATGAATCCATGTATCAAATTTTGGGACATTGTATTAAATATATCCTAGCGTTTTGAAGCCCTTTGTATGGAGTATATTTAGTTACTTTACTCGTAATTACCCATCCAGAAACATTGCAAAAATCTTTTTCAAAAATAAAAATATCAAACTTAAAATATAGAAATACTTATTAGGTGTCCCAGTGTTTACTATCATTAGAATCGGCTTGATCTCCTCTTTTCAAAAATGGTGATATCTCAAAATCCATATTTTGCGACTTATGACTCATTTTCCTAAAACGGATCAGATATTCTATAGACACGGGTGCGACACATATCCCCGTCACACATTTTACCTCATTCCCAGTACTATGTTTTGCTATAGACTCTGTATATGTACATGGGGCATAAGTCTGTGGTATATCGAATGGTGTCCGGCGTTTTCCCTGCCAACATTCTCCCCACTGACAAACTGCTAGCTGCGATCTCCTTACCAACATTCTACCTGCTTACAATCTCTCTGCCCGACATTTGCCTCTGCCGAATGACCTCCAATCAGACATTTTCCCTGCCTATTTCTCTTTTCTACGAGATCCTGGACCTCTCATTAAATCATTAAATCGTGAAAATACGTCCTGTTTAATTATCTTTGCAATAATTAAGACTTTGCAATAATAATACCTTTTGCTCTGGCAAATATACACTTTCCAATGCGTCTAAATGCGTTGTATACTACCTGGGGTTCCTATGTTAAAGACTATTAATTTTTATTTTATGTCTGACCTAAATAAGGAATATCCAGTTTTTAAAAATATATTTATGCCTAAGTAAAATCGATCCAGTGTCTCAGATATTCATTTAAAACAACAATTAAATGTACTTTGATAGAATAAAATTGCCTTATGCCATGACAGATGTGCGCATCCACAAAAACATGGCCAGATTAGCCATTGGCATATGCATGCCTGGATTTCACTAGGGCGGGCTGCTTTTCAAATGCAACCAATTCACAATTCAATTTTAATTGGTTATGTTAATTTAGTTGCGCCAATCAATGACGCTCATTTCATGATGCTCATTTCATGACGCTCGGCTGTAGGCGCTTGTTTTGCCGAGTTGGAGGGTTGCGAGTCATTAACTAAAGGTAAATAATGGCATTCAGTGCTGGCACTTTGCCTTATGTGGGGGACATTGGTTCAAATCCCGGACCCGGTGGAGTTTTTCAAGCCACGTCTACCAATATCCATATGTCCAAACTCACCTTGCTTTGAGAATGCCGGGTCGGTCAATTGAGCAAAATATATAAAGGTAAATTATGGTCAAATAATGCATAAATATATATCATGGGATAAGGCTTGTGGCCTTTTGTGACTGTCTTTCACGTGTGCCTTTGGCACTTGTGAAAGACAGTCACCAAAAGCCACTTGCGTTTTGTGAATACATTGTCACATATGCCGCTCACGTTAAGTTCTATCTTATTATTATGCTACCTGTCAGTAGGGACCTTGCTTGTGACAATTAGTATATTATTTTGTTTCATTCATTCACATATAATGAAACTATATTGCTGCGTTTGACATGATGAATCTTATGGTCCATTCAAACCTAACTGGTAAAGATAAATTCAATGGTGAGGTTATCCATATAATATATGAGAATTTCAGCAATTGTTCATCATTCTCATTTTACCAATTATGATATCTAAGAATCCATTTCATTGTGACTTGTGATTTGTGACTTGTTCTTTAAACACCAATGAATATATATTTAATATATTCATTTATTATTTCAGTGACTGGATTGGTCAAAGCTCAGTGACCATGTCTGAGTGGCTGTGGGTGTGGATATACATCCCGCTGTCGACAACCATCTTCATCATCACTGTAGTGGTTCTCGGCGTGCGTCTCTGCCTCCGCAACAAGTGCTGCACTCAGGATAAGGGAGGCAAAGAGAAGAGCCAGGAGGAGGGAGGCAAAGAGAAGAGCCAGGAGGAGGGAGGCAAAGAGAAGAGCCAGGAGGAGGGAGGCAAAGAGAAGAGCCAGGAGGAGGGAGGCAAAGGGAAGAGCCAGGAGGAGGGAGGCAAAGGGAGGAGCCAGGAGGAGGGAGGCAAAGGGAAGAGCCAGGAGGAGGGAGGCAAAGGGAAGAGCCAGGAGGAGGGAGGCAAAGGGAAGAGCCAGGATGAGGAAGGAGGGTTTGTGAGGCAGAAGACCAGTGTGACATGGGAGATAGGGGTGGAAGGATGGACCAGGAAAGGTGGAGTACGCCTACAACCTTTAGATGGTGGGGATTGGGGTGGAGGTGTAAAGACAAAGAAAAGACGATCCAAACAAGGACGAGGTGGTGGGAGAAGTGGTGGGCAAACTGGTGGATACGGTGGCAGAGATGGTTGTAGTGGTAACAGTGGATATGGACAGGGTGAAGGCTTTGGAAGAGGTGAAGGTTGTGGCGATGGTGGAGGATATGGAGGAGGTTATGGAGGAGGTTATGGAGGGGGTTATGGAGGAGGTTATGGAGGGGGTTATGGAGGAGGTGGAGGTTTTGGTGGTAGTGGAGGTTGTGGGGATGGTGGTGCTGGAGGTGGCGATGGTGGTGGTGGAGGAGGTGGTGGTGGTGGTGGTGATGGTGATGGTGGTGGAGGTGGCGATGGAGGTGGAGGTGGAGGTGGAGGTGGAGGAGGTGGTGGAGGTGGTGGTGGAGGTGGAGGTGGAGGTGGAGGTGGCGATGGTGGAGGAGGTGGTGGTGGCGGTGGTGGTGGAGGTGGTGATGGTGGTGGAGGTGGTGGTGGAGGTGGTGGAGGTGGTGATGGTGGAGGCGGCGGTTGTTGAGTTGCAGTCAGGGTAATTTGGGGGCCAAATTATAGGACTACAGGCCAGTCCCACTACGGTTGGACGTTTGGTTCCGCACCGATTGCTTACATCAATGAAAATATAAAAAAATATATTTACTGCTAATAACTGCAAGTCCCAATTCCACTGGTTCATTTCCATTTGAAATCATTATAATTTGTTCATAATGTGCTTTTGCCCTTGCTGTGACTAAAGACATACGATTAGTCCAGGTTTAAGCCTTGCAGGGACTTACTTGAAGGAAGGGAGTGGAGTAGTAAAGGGAGGGGGGTACAGGAGAAGAGGGGGAGGGGATAGCAGTTGACAGAAGAGAAAAAAGGAAGGACGAGAGGAGGGATGACCGAAGAGAAGACAGGAGGGAAGGTAGCAGGGAAGAGAGGAGCGGAGAGAGGAGGGATGACCGAAGAGAAGACAGGAGGGAAGGTAGCAGGGAAGAGAGGAGCGGAGAGAGGAGGGAAGAGAGGAGGGAAGACAGGAGGGAAGGTAGCAGGGAAGAGAGGAGCGGAGAGAGGAGGGAAGACAGGAGGGAAGACAGGAGGGAAGGTAGCAGGGAAGAGAGGAGGGAAGAGAGGAGGGAAGACAGGAGGGAAGACAGGAGGGAAGGTAGCAGGGAAGAGAGGAGCGGAGAGAGGAGGGATGACAGGAGGGAAGACAGGAGGGAAGGTAGCAGGGAAGAGAGGAGCGGAGAGAGGAGGGAAGAGAGGAGGGATGACAGGAGGGAAGACAGGAGGGAAGGTAGCAGGGAAGAGAGGAGCGGAGAGAGGAGGGAAGAGAGGAGGGATGACAGGAGGGAAGACAGGAGGGAAGACAGGAGGGAAGACAGGAGGGAAGACAGGAGGGAAGGTAGCAGGGAAGAGAGGAGGGAAGAGAGGAGGGATGACAGGAGGGAAGACAGGAGGGAAGGTAGCAGGGAAGAGAGGAGCGGAGAGAGGAGGGAAGAGAGGAGGGAAGACAGGAGGGAAGGTAGCAGGGAAGAGAGGAGCGGAGAGAGGAGGGAAGAGAGGAGGGAAGACAGGAGGGAAGGTAGCAGGGAAGAGAGGAGCGGAGAGAGGAGGGAAGAGAGGAGGGAAGACAGGAGGGAAGGTAGCAGGGAAGAGAGGAGCGGAGAGAGGAGGGATGACAGGAGGGAAGACAGGAGGGAAGGTAGCAGGGAAGAGAGGAGCGGAGAGAGGAGGGAAGAGAGGAGGGAAGACAGGAGGGAAGGTAGCAGGGAAGAGAGGAGGGAAGACAGGAGGGATGAGGGGAGGGAAGACAGGAGGGAAGGTAGCAGGGAAGAGAGGAGTGGAGAGAGGAGCGGAGAGAGGAGGGAAGACAGGAGGGAAGGTAGCAGGGAAGAGAGGAGCGGAGAGAGGAGGGAAGACAGGAGGGAAGGTAGCAGGGAAGAGAGGAGGGAAGAGAGGAGGGATGACAGGAGGGAAGACAGGAGGGAAGGTAGCAGGGAAAAGAGAAGCGGAGAGAGGAGGGAAGAGAGGAGGGAAGACAGGAGGGAAGGTAGCAGGGAAGAGAGGAGCGGAGAGAGGAGGGATGACAGGAGGGAAGACAGGAGGGAAGACAGGAGGGAAGGTAGCAGGGAAGAGAGGAGCGGAGAGAGGAGGGAAGAGAGAAGGGAAGACAGGAGGGAAGGTAGCAGGGAAGAGAGGAGCGGAGAGAGGAGGGAAGAGAGGAGGGAAGACAGGAGGGAAGACAGGAGGGAAGGTAGCAGGAAAGAGAGGAGCGGAGAGAGGAGGGATGACAGGAGGGAAGACAGGAGGGAAGACAGGAGGGAAGACAGGAGGGAAGGTAGCAGGGAAGAGAGGAGCGGAGAGAGGAGGGAAGAGAGGAGGGAAGGTAGCAGGGAAGAGAGGAGCGGAGAGAGGAGGGAAGAGAGGAGGGATGACAGGAGGGAAGACAGGAGGGAAGAGAGGAGGGAAGGTAGCAGGGAAGAGAGGAGCGGAGAGAGGAGGGAAGAGAGGAGGGATGACAGGAGGGAAGACAGGAGGGAAGGTAGCAGGGAAGAGAGGAGCGGAGAGAGGAGGGATGACAGGAGGGAAGACAGGAGGGAAGACAGGAGGGAAGACAGGAGGGAAGGTAGCAGGGAAGAGAGGAGCGGAGAGAGGAGGGAAGAGAGGAGGGAAGGTAGCAGGGAAGAGAGGAGCGGAGAGAGGAGGGAAGAGAGGAGGGATGACAGGAGGGAAGACAGGAGGGAAGAGAGGAGGGAAGGTAGCAGGGAAGAGAGGAGCGGAGAGAGGAGGGAAGAGAGGAGGGATGACAGGAGGGAAGACAGGAGGGAAGACAGGAGGGAAGACAGGAGGGAAGACAGGAGGGAAGGTAGCAGGGAAGAGAGGAGCGGAGAGAGGAGGGAAGAGAGGAGGGAAGGTAGCAGGGAAGAGAGGAGCGGAGAGAGGAGGGAAGAGAGGAGGGAAGACAGGAGGGAAGGTAGCAGGGAAGAGAGGAGCGGAGAGAGGAGGGAAGAGAGGAGGGAAGGTAGCAGGGAAGAGAGGAGCGGAGAGAGGAGGGAAGAGAGGAGGGAAGACAGGAGAGAAGACAGGAGGGAAGGTAGCAGGGAAGAGAGGAGCGGAGAGAGGAGGGAAGACAGGAGGGAAGGTAGCAGGGAAGAGAGGAGCGGAGAGAGGAGGGAAGAGAGGAGGGAAGACAGGAGGGAAGACAGGAGGGAAGGTAGCAGGGAAGAGAGGAGCGGAGAGAGGAGGGAAGAGAGGAGGGAAGAGAGGAGGGAAGGTAGCAGGGAAGAGAGGAGCGGAGAGAGGAGGGATGACAGGAGGGAAGACAGGAGGGAAGGTAGCAGGGAAGAGAGGAGCGGAGAGAGGAGGGAAGAGAGGAGGGAAGAGAGGAGGGAAGGTAGCAGGGAAGAGAGGAGCGGAGAGAGGAGGGATGACAGGAGGGAAGGTAGCAGGGAAGGTAGCAGGGAAGAGAGGAGCGGAGAGAGGAGCGGAGAGAGGAGGGAAGACAGGAGGGAAGACAGGAGGGAAGGTAGCAGGGAAGAGAGGAGCGGAGAGAGGAGGGAAGAGAGGAGGGAAGACAGGAGGGAAGGTAGCAGGGAAGAGAGGAGCGGAGAGAGGAGGGATGACAGGAGGGAAGACAGGAGGGAAGGTAGCAGGGAAGAGAGGAGCGGAGAGAGGAGGGAAGAGAGGAGGGAAGACAGGAGGGAAGGTAGCAGGGAAGAGAGGAGTGGAGAGAGGAGGGAAGAGAGGAGGGATGACAGGAGGGAAGACAGGAGGGAAGGTAGCAGGAAAGAGAGGAGCGGAGAGATGAGGGAAGAGAGGAGGGATGACAGGAGGGAAGACAGGAGGGAAGGTAGCAGGGAAGAGAGGAGCGGAGAGAGGAGGGATGACAGGAGGGAAGATAGGAGGGAAGAGAGGAGGGAAGACAGGAGGGAAGGTAGCAGGGAAGAGAGGAGCGGAGAGAGGAGGGATGACAGGAGGGAAGACAGGAGGGAAGGTAGCAGGGTAGAGAGGAGCGGAGAGAGGAGGGAAGAGAGGAGGGAAGACAGGAGGGAAGGTAGCAGGGAAGAGAGGAGCGGAGAGAGGAGGGATGACAGGAGGGAAGACAGGAGGGAAGGTAGCAGGGAAGACAGGAGGGAAGACAGGAGGGAAGACAGGAGGGAAGGTAGCAGGGTAGAGAGGAGCGGAGAGAGGAGGGAAGAGAGGAGGGAAGACAGGAGGGAAGGTAGCAGGGAAGAGAGGAGGGAAGAGAGGAGGGATGACAGGAGGGAAGACAGGAGGGAAGGTAGCAGGAAAGAGAGGAGCGGAGAGATGAGGGAAGGTAGCAGGGAAGGTAGCAGGGAAGAGAGGAGGGAAGAGAGGAGGGATGACAGGAGGGAAGACAGGAGGGAAGGTAGCAGGGAAGAGAGGAGTGGAGAGAGGAGGGAAGAGAGGAGGGATGACAGGAGGGAAGACAGGAGGGAAGGTAGCAGGAAAGAGAGGAGCGGAGAGAGGAGGGATGACAGGAGGGAAGACAGGAGGGAAGGTAGCAGGGAAGAGAGGAGCGGAGAGAGGAGGGATGACAGGAGGGAAGACAGGAGGGAAGGTAGCAGGGAAGAGAGGAGCGGAGAGAGGAGGGATGAGAGGAGGGAAGACAGGAGGGAAGACAGGAGGGAAGGTAGCAGGGAAGAGAGGAGCGGAGAGAGGAGGGATGACAGGAGGGAAGACAGGAGGGAAGACAGGAGGGAAGACAGGAGGGAAGACAGGAGGGAAGGTAGCAGGGAAGAGAGGAGCGGAGAGAGGAGGGATGACAGGAGGGAAGGTAGCAGGGAAGGTAGCAGGGAAGAGAGGAGCGGAGAGAGGAGGGATGACAGGAGGGAAGACAGGAGGGAAGGTAGCAGGGAAGACAGGAGGGAAGACAGGAGGGAAGACAGGAGGGAAGACAGGAGGGAAGGTAGCAGGGAAGGTAGCAGGGAAGAGAGGAGCGGAGAGAGGAGGGATGACAGGAGGGAAGACAGGAGGGAAGGTAGCAGGGAAGAGAGGAGCGGAGAGAGGAGGGATGAGAGGAGGGAAGACAGGAGGGAAGGTAGCAGGGAAGAGAGGAGCGGAGAGAGGAGGGAAGAGAGGAGGGAAGACAGGAGGGAAGGTAGCAGGGAAGAGAGGAGCGGAGAGAGGAGCGGAGAGAGGAGGGAAGACAGGAGGGAAGACAGGAGGGAAGGTAGCAGGGAAGAGAGGAGCGGAGAGAGGAGGGATGACAGGAGGGAAGACAGGAGGGAAGGTAGCAGGGAAGAGAGGAGCGGAGAGAGGAGGGAAGAGAGGAGGGAAGACAGGAGGGAAGACAGGAGGGAAGGTAGCAGGGAAGAGAGGAGCGGAGAGAGGAGGGATGACAGGAGGGAAGACAGGAGGGAAGGTAGCAGGGAAGAGAGGAGCGGAGAGAGGAGGGAAGAGAGGAGGGAAGACAGGAGGGAAGGTAGCAGGGAAGAGAGGAGCGGAGAGAGGAGGGAAGAGAGGAGGGATGACAGGAGGGAAGACAGGATCGAGGGACGATAAGAGGGAAGACAGGAGGGATGATAAGAGGGAAGAATGGAGGGAAGATAAGAGGGAAGAATGGAGGGAAGACAGGAGGGAAGAAACGTCCCAGATGGTGGAAGCAAGGGTACCTTCTCTACAAGCATACCTTCATCAACATCACATGGTGTAGCTCTAGCCCACACACATGCCTCAGAGCTGCCTCGGCGTTACATCAAGATTCACCCTTCAAGACATGCCACCTAACTTGTAGTGCTGTCAGTCTCATTGAACACACCATAAGTTCGATGGTATGGTAGCTATAGGATTTATACTTAGACAATGCATGAGTCCACTGAGACAGTGCTTCACAAGGGCAGAGCAAAGCATGAATGGCTACACCTCTGCAGAGATTGTGTGAAACAGCATGACCAAGGACAAATAAGGATGTTTTACACTCCAACAGTAGTGTATTGAGGCGCATTTGAGGTACGTTTCGTTTACACATTCCCCACTGCACTATATTCCTACACTTTTCGTGGTGGCGCCACGGGTACGAAAATGGTAATATGATACGTCCCCGGATCAAGAAATTATAAAAAACAAAAGCAAAATGACCTAGTTTGCAAGAAATTTCCGCCATCTTGGATTTTCTTCAAGAAAATCCGCCATCTTGGATTATAGATCTGGATCCAACCGGTATTTTATGTCACTTTAGAAATTTCCACCATTTTGTCTATAAATCATGTGGCTAAGTGCATGTGTACTTAGTTAAGTGCACGTGACCTTTCGACGATTTGAGAGAATGATTTATGATAATGGGTTTTTAGGGTAATAAATCATATGACTTTAAGAAAATCCGCCATCTTGGATTTTTCCTGCAGGGATATTGCTGCGGCATCGTATTCTCCTGCGGCATGGTCGTAAATCATATTGCGGTATTAGCTGTCAATACCTGTCAATTTTTATTTGAGTGGATGATTTATTGCGATGGGAAATCCCCCCAATACCTGTCAATTTTTATCCGAGTAGATGATTTATTGCGATGGGAAAACCCAAAATAGGGGTGGGGGATGTTGTCGGAGTCAATACCTGTCAATCCTATCCGAGTGGATGATTTATTGCGATGGGAAATCCCCAATACCTGTCAATTCTATCTGAGTAGATGATCTATTGCGATGGCGAAAACCGTCTTTATTTTTTAGGTTTACTGCCTATACGATTAACCATCTGACCTTTTGACCCATCAATTGACCTTTTGACCATCGTTTGACCTTTTGTCTAGTTGATTTTATATTACTAATATATGCAAATGTCCGCTTGACCTCTTGACCACTACTTGACCTCTTGACCATCACTTGACCTTTGACCAATTGGTTGATTATTATATCATTTATTCGTAATAAATATAGGATACATATATATATTTGCGATTATTTAGGTAATGTGACGGTAAATTTCCACTAAATTAGCTAATTACGCCGTATACCGGGCTTATAAAGAGAATAGGATCGTTTAGGATGTTATACGGATTGTTGTTAATTAGTAAATGCAATTATTCTGTGATTTGATGCTTTAGATGTATGGATTGTCACAGTGGTGTGATTTTCAATGGCTGTATACGTATCAAATGCTAGGGTATATTAGGCGTGTCGTATTAATTACCATGTATTTCGATTATATTGTGGTAATATGATACTATTCGGTATTGTATTAGTTATAGTTAATTAGTAAATGGGATATAAGTCAATGTACAGTAATCAAATTCGCCTATCTTATCTATTTATCGCTAGATGTCACTAAATGCTGCTTTTGGGAATCAATTGCTCAGAATATCCACCAGATGGAAGCACATGCCCCCCTCTCTCTCCAATGTTCATAGTCAGTGGAGAATATACAGATATATATGGGCTTTATTTAAATATCAAGAGGAGATGCTCATAAATTAAGTTTAGACAGGGTTAAGACAATAAAGTATATAATACACCCATACAATGGATATCGCGCATTACAACTTTCGGCGATCACCATGGCGAGGTTTAGCATCCTCAATATGGTCAATTATTTCCAAGATATTAGCGCCCTACGACATTTTGGGACGCATTTTGACCTGCTCGACGACGAGCAGTTCATCCAACGTGAGCTGGAATTGGTACGTATTCATTTAATTTGTTAGTTATATTGTGCATTTAATGATAGAATTCCCGTTATTAACCATATTGAACGTATGGGGAGATTTATTTTCTTTCTATTCTGGAATTACAGACTGTGATGGGCTACCTGTCTGAACTGGATGCCCAACATTTAAGCTTGCCAGTTGTAAGTATACTGATTGTATTATATTTGTTCTCCTCTCAGAATCGACCAAGTGTTGAGAGCTCAATAATTATAATAGGATTATCTTATTTTAGACCACCGATGTCCAGGAGAATGGGTCTGGAGTCTTGAAGACATCGGATGAGATGATTGTAAGTATACTCAATGATTTATTAATTGAGTCTGTTGTTTATGAATATATAATATAATATATAATATATTGTACAAATCATTTAATATTATAGGCTGAGATGTTGGCTTGGACACCTGAGACCCCGTCCCCCATGCCGACATCATTACCTGCACAATTGGCTATGGACTCGAGCTATGATCCGGTACGTATAGTACACATATGATACATATTACATTATATTGCATTGCGATAATATACATTTATATATTTATCAAATGGTTATTTGAATTGTAGGTTCTGTCCCTGGGTGTTTCGAAGGAGCTCGAGGACGGGGTTTGTTCCCCGTCCCTACAAGATATAATGGCGGATTTTGTAAGTATAGACTATATATATATATATATATATATATACTACTCTGACTACGTATAATTTCAACCAAATGGATCTATCCAAATACTCCATGACTCTACAGTACTATTCAATTTGGATTATAGGATGTGGATGAATGGAGCAGCACCCCATTGCTGGAGGATGATGTGCTGCAGACCGCAATTGACTCCTGCATCAACGACCTGACGTCCACAGACGCATATTCGTCAGGCGATGATGCCAGGAGTCTAAGTCCTGGGACCATGGAGGACATTTTGTCCTCCCTTCTCACTGAACCGAGTATGTGTAAACAGTTTGTTTGTGTTATATTACATTGGATTATGCCGCTGTTCTAGACACTATAATGGGATTGCGTACATAGTCTAATGGTATGTTATGTCTTTCTATATTGTTAGAGTCACCAGAGGAGGTTCGTGTGTATGATTCCAATGGTGACTATATGACGGGGGAAGGAGCTGGAAATGTGGTCAAGCTACAAAGGAAGAAGAAAAAGAAATCTAAATTACTATCCCGCAGGAAAAAGTCAAAAGTATGGGTCTCTTGCCCCCTCTGCACGGTCCAGTACTTGAACCAAAAGTCACTAGATTCTCACATCGAGAAATTCCACTTATCGGGAGTTGGCTTTGTTATGTAGATTCTTATATATACTCATATCATATCATTATTAAACGAGTGTATTGCAACTTATTTACTCTTTGTATACTCCAATTATCATATCATTATCATCTATTAAACTAGGCGTGTTTGTATATAATATGTACTCGTCATACTATTCTTTGTATAGACGCCGACATAATAAATATATGTCATACGTATGGGTGTGTTCATTTATATATATATACAATAAATGATAGGGAATATAAATGCTTTCAGAAGTGCTGCTGTGAGTATAAGTGTTCGAAATGTGGTGAAAAGTATGATAGTAGGTCTGCACTGTATCTACATAGAGGAAAGATACATGGTGAAGGTATACAACAGGAGCCAACATGGACTCGAGAGCCCTGGATTGAAGACGATGGTACCATAGATGAACAATTGAAGGAAGTGTTTGAGGGCAACATGGGGCATATATTACACGCTCATAAGAAGGGTTCAATATCGTATGAGTTTAATTTTCCGATGGACCAGACATTTCAAAAGTATATGAACAGTCACATGGATACAATTAAAAGCGAGTTGAATGTTGCATATAAGGTAAACATAGGGTTGGGTGTTGTTTTGAAGAATATCGAAACACACAAGTACCGCTATTTCATTCCATACGGTAATATGACACTGCTGTCAGAGCCCATGCTGATATCAAACGATTCTGATATTCAAAAGTTTGTGAAAAAAGTGAGTGCTATCGATATTAATGAAAATATGAGATACTCGAGACCAAATACGAAATGGAGACCGCATATGGTAACGAATGTTGTGTACTTTGCAACAAGAACAGAATGGCCTATGGGAAATGGATGTAGCGTGCCCGGGTACATATCCACTAAAAGAAGTATTGTTTCATTAACCGGTGACAATGATAATCTATGTATATTTAGATGCATGGCAGTTCACCGCCTGGGGGGTCAAAGGAGAATGAAGCGCAAACTTAGGAATATATTCTCCGAGTGGAGAATGTTTCAGCGGTTACATAACGGTGTATATATATCAAGGGATATGAGTAAATATAAAGGGTTTATGTTAGATGAGATGGGGCAGTTCGAGGATTGTTTTAAAATAAATGTAAATATATACGATCTTCAACCAGACGACTGCGTGCAAATCAGACGGTTATCAAAAGGAAAGTATGATGATAACATGAATCTGAATGCTTACAATAAGCATTTATCGTATATTACCGACTTTAAGGCATACGCTAGAAAGTATAGGTGTAAGATGTGCGATAGAATATTTACAATGCATCACAAGCTCGAACTACATAAGAAGAGATGCAATAATAAAACCAAATATACCTATCCGGGTGGAGTCTTCACTCCTCAGAGGACTGTCTTTGAGGAACTCGAGTCTATGGGTATAATGGTTGACAGTAGTGACCGTTTTTATACATCCTTTATAACGTTTGACTTTGAAGCCATATTGGAAAAGATGGATAATAACCCTTTCGCCACAAACTTAAAGTGGACAACGAGACACATTCCAATATCGGTATCAGTATGCAGTAATCTAGATGGTTACAGGGAGCCTCATTGTATTGTTAATCCTGACTTAGATAATCTACTCTCTAAGATGTTTGAGTACATGATGGAGATACAATCAACGGCCGCCGCTCAGTCTATGGAAAGGTGGGGGTATGTATTAGAGGCATTGGATGAGAGAATGGGTACATGGGAGGCTCGTGAGGACAAGACAATGATTAATGTAATAAATGGGCTTAGGGAAAGGATGGAGGAGTACATGAATGTTATTCCAGTCCTCGGCTTCAACTCGGCAAAGTATGACATAAACCTTATTAAAAGTAAATTCTTTAAATACATGGAAATGGCCTCTATTTCCTTTGTCGTTAAGAAAAACAATGCCTATTCCGTTATAAAGAATGGGTTTTTAATGTTTAAGGATATCTCAAACTTCCTTGTACCGGGGTGTTCATATGACAGGTTCTTGAAGGCATATGACATCGGGGGAGACTATGCAAAGGCCTATTTTCCGTACGAATATCTCGATACTCTGGATAAGCTGGATGAGGCTTGCCTTCCTCCCCATGCCGATTTTTATTCATTGCTAAGGAAAGAAAACATAACCGAGGACCAGTACTCTCAAATGCTTAGGGTATGGGATGAAAAGGGAATGAGGACAATGAAGGATTTTCTCGTATATTATAATAATCTAGATACGGCTGGTTTTGTTTTGGCCATTGAAGAGATGCAGAAGTTCTATTTTGAAAGGCAAGTTGATGTGTTCAAAGTCGCGATATCTGTACCAGGGATTGCGAGGTCACTGCTATATCGTGTAGCCAGCGAGTCTCAGCACTACTTTTGCTCAATACCCTATAGGGATAGAGACTTATATGCAACAATATCGAAGAATATTATCGGAGGACCTTCAATAGTATTCCATCGGCATCTGAAGGCGGGAGAGACAAGGTTAGGAAATGGAGCGGAACGTGTACAGAAGGTTATCGGATTGGATAGCAATGCACTGTATTTGTGGTGTATAGGACAGCCCATGCCATACGGATTCTATGTTCGTCGACTCGCATTGAATAACTATCGTCCTCAAAGATCATGCAAATATCAGCTCATGTTTGTATGGTTGGAGTGGATGAATAGAGTACATAACGCGGGGATTATTCACCGTTGTAATTATGGACGAGAGGTAAGGGTTGGTGGCTTTCTCTTAGACGGCCTTTCTCCCAGTAACTCTGTAATATATGAGTTTTTGGGTTGCTGGTACCACCTTTGTCCTACGTGTTATCCGAATGTATCGAATGAGGCCGAGAAGAAGAAAAAGGAAGAGACACACCGAAGAAGAGAGGAATTGCTTCATACCCTCGGATATACCGTAGTCTATAAGTGGGAGTGCGAGTTTAATAAGGAGGTCAAGGAAAATGCCGAGCTTCGGACGTTCCTGAAGGAGTATTATCCCGAGTTCTATAATAAACACCCTTCCTCCGTAACACAGGAGGCAATAATCGAGGGCATTGGCAATGATGAGCTCTTTGGCATGGCGGAGGTGGATCTTCATGTTCCAATTGGGAAAAGACCTTACTTCCAGGAGATGTGTCCTTTGTTCTGTACAATGAATATTGAGTTCGAAGATATAGGACAACACATGAAGGACTATGTGATTGAAAATGACATGTCTCAGGCCCCTCGTAACCTTTTAATTAGTGGATATCAGGGTGAAAGACTGTTGCTGGCCACACCGTTACTTCGGTGGTACATCAAAATGGGGCTGATAGTCACTCGCGTATATCAAGTGATCGAGTTTAAAAGGAGCCCGTGCTTCGCTCCATTTACGAGGAATGTAACAGAAGCTAGGTTACTAGGGGATATTGATCCATCCAAGGCAATCATTGCTGATACTATGAAGTTAATCGGGAACTCGGGTTTTGGTTCGCTTATCATGAATAAAAGCAAGTTTACGAAGGTATCCTTCGTCGAAGGCGAAGCATACGCGATGACAAAGGTTAATGATCCCCGTTTCCTTAAGGCTACAGAACTTGATGATGATATATACGAAATAGAGCAATCCAAACGCGTTATAAAGCTGGATTTACCGATATACCTGGGCTATTTTGTTCTGCAATATGCCAAGTTAAAGATGCTCGACTTTTACTACGGTTGTCTACGACACTATGTAAATGAAAATGACCTAATTATGGGGCAAATGGATACGGACTCTCTCTACTTCGGTGTAAGTAAGGAGTCGTTAAATGACGTCATAAAGCCTGAACTGAAAGCCGAATACGATAGCCAGCTGTACTATTCGTGTGATGATGGGATCGAACCGAAATGGTTTCCTCGCCGCTGCTGCCCAAAACACATTGCCAGAGACAAAAGACAACCGGGCCTGTTTAAAGTTGAGGCCGAGGGAAAGGAGCTTATTTCACTCTGTAGTAAGACATATCTACTAAAGGATGATGACGAATGTGTTAAATACAGCTGCAAGGGAATAAGCAAAAGACGTTTGGAAAACCACTACGAAACATACAGAGGGGTCCTCGATGACGGGATGTATAGATCCGGATTGAACAGAGGATTTATGGCGAGAAACAACGGAGTATATACCTACGAGCAAACGAGGAGGGGTTTCGGATATTTCTATGCAAAACGCCAGGTGCAGGAGGATGGGTGCTCAACTATCCCATTGGATGTTATACTGTCCCCGTGGAAAGAGATCAATAGCCTGTATATCTGCGCGGATGGTAATAGTTATCTCAACTATGACTATACAGATCATGGGTTCAATGGATACGTATCTCTCGAACACGAGTTTATACACAGAATGGTGTTACGGTCATCTGTAGCATCGACATCATTAACGAGGTTTACATTCTATGAGAAGGAAGATCGTGATAAATGGAGGACGCTCGTAACATCAAAGGAAATGAATGATATTAGAGATGAGGTTATGTACACGCTGTTGAAAGACAGACTGGTATCATATGATACGGTATATGAGCTGTACAAGAGTGACATCAAATCAATAGTGTGTACGGGTCAGGATACGTATTGGACGAATGGACTGAATCACTCATTGACCAATGTAACACCCGTAGAGTCATATCCCGGAAACAATCGCTTGGGGCATATGTGGGAGAAGATAAGAGAAGAGGAGTGGCAAAATATCGTTTACTCGGTTACAGGCAAGCCGAAGGAATGGAGGTCATAGAACTACCCGAATACATTTTTAAATGCCCCACTAGTATCTGTGTAAGTGGTGCCAGTGGTAGTGGAAAGACTCAATTCATAAAAAGGGTATTGAACGAACGCAATACACTGTTTAGCGAACGCCCGGAGAAGGTAATATATCACTATGGAATATGGCAAAAGACATTCGATGAGATGAAAGATGTTGAGTTTGTTCAGGGGCTACCCGAGAACACAGAGTCCATTAAGGCTGGAAAGCATACAATATGGGTATTTGATGATCTCATGAATGATGTGGTAAATAGTACATCTCTAATGAATCTATTTACCCGGGGAAGCCATCATTTAAATATCACCGTAATATTTATAACCCAAAACATCTTTTGCCAGGGAAAATATAGCAGGTCAATCAAGCTAAATACCCACTATGAGATTATATTTAAGAATCTGCGAGATATTGAACAAATAAGGAGACTGGGAGCTCAACTAGACATGAGGTCCTATTTCATGAAGGCATATAGGGATGTAACGGATAACAAAAGGTATGCCTATGTTGTGGTTGATTTATCACCTCATACCCAGTCCAACATTCGCCTCTTCACCAACATTTTTTGGGGGGAAACCAGAGTGGTATATATAGATGCTGAAGCGGAGGTATAGGATCAACTCTACCACTACTACCACCGCCACCACCACTGCAATGGCATCATCATCTCGAAGTCGTAGCAGAGGAGAACAGGCATCGAGCAACCTTAAGACGTTTGAGAAGTGGAACATACGTTCCCCATCGGCATTTCTATTGGCGGATAATGGTTTTATTTACACCGGGACTGGAGACAGAGTTATTTGCAGAACATGCAAGGTTGAGTGTGAGAACTTTGACTCTCAAGACAACATATACGCCATTCACTTTACGAAGAGCCCTTCCTGTACAATTGCTAAGGCTCGCATTTTGGAAGACACTTCCGCCCTTGTTGAATGCATAAGCGCATTATCCCAAAGGCTTGAGGCATCAATAGAGTGGCTAGCGAGCAGAAAGTCGGGAAATAAAAGAAAGAACAAGAAGACTTTAAAAGGACGAGCTCAGGCCCAGCGTATTGCATTTCTACACAGAGAGGCGAGTGACAACGACATGTATGAGTAACATGGCGTCTTCCAAGGTACAGCAAAACAGAGAGTATCTTCATCTATTGGTAACAACGAAAAACAAGAAGCAATCATTCGGTCTAATACAAACGATTACACAGGACCAGGCGGAGGCTATTCAGGAGATCATATTCAATCTATATACAGGAGATCTTCAAGTAAGCAGTGTCCTTCAACGTGAGCTAAATAAGAGACAGAAGCTCTTTAGACGTGTCATCAAAAGTAAAAAGGTTTCCAAAAGGATTGTGTCATTCCTTAAGAAGCACTACAAGGTTGTGATCAAGATACTTCTCATGTTTGCGGAGAAGATAGTCGAGCTCCTTCAACAATGAAAAAGTTTGTACTTATTCCATACGAAAAGTATATCGCTGGCAAAAAGGAGGAAGATTCAAAGTGTCATGTACCTTCTTCATCTCCATCTCCTTCTCCTTCTCCTTCTCCTCAGCCTTCCTACGTACCCACTATCATTCCCCCTCCCCCACCGGGTCGCCCATTAATGGGAACTAAACGGAAATTAAGCAATTCAAACTGGGCATCGGCATGGAAACCAATCAAGTCCTAAAGGACATATATTATACCCCAAGGCACCCCGCCGCGTACTCTTCGAATAAGGAGCTTTATGCTGCCGCTAAAAAGTTGATACCCGATTTAAAGAGAAAAGATGTGGATGACTGGCTGTCTGCTCAGCAGACGCATACATTGTTTAAGCGAGCCAAGAAAACGATCAGAAGGCCCAAGGTTATCGTTCCCAGGAAACTGTACCAGATGGATGCTGACTGTGCCTATATGGAGAAGGATACGGACTATAATGATGGCTATTCCTATTTCTTAGTCATTATAGAAATATTTACGCGATTCCTATTTACTATTGCATTAAAATCGCTTAAGGCAATTGAGGTGGAAAAGGCATATCGCAGTGTACTTCAGGAGAACACTCCGACGGTACTCAGAACTGATGGGGGAAGCGAAAATGTGAATCGTACCGTAAATAAGCTATTGGACTCATTAAGGATACATCACGTGGTGACAAAGAATGAAAAGAAAGCTAACTATGCGGAAAGAGTTATTCAGACAATCAAGCTTAAAATGGAAGAGCATAAGTTCTATAAACAAAAGAGGAGGTGGATTGACGATCTACAGGACTTTACGGCTGGCTATAACGATTCCGTTCATTCTTCAATAGACATTAGTCCACTATTGGCATGGAATGGAAAGGTGGATCCTGTGACACTATGGGACAGACTGTATGCTCCCAAACGAACAACGAGAAAGAATCCGAAGATACCCTATCACATTAAGTACAGGTATACCAATGGAGACATTGTGCGTGTGTCAAGGCTAAAGCATGCATTTTCGCGTATATACTCGGAGCAATGGAGCCATGAACTATACATTATTGTCGGAAGGTCGTCTAAGCAAGGCATACCTCAATATGAAATTAAAGCCTGGAATAACGATCCAATCGAGGGGCGGTTCTTTACGGAAGAACTACAGAAGGTTCTAGTCGATGATAAGACAACGTACTATATAGAAAAGAAATGGAAAAGAAAAAGGAAAGGAAAGAATGGGTATATTATAAAATGGCTGGGGTGGCGAGATCAGTATAATTCGTGGCTGCCGGCGAGTCAACTTAAAGATATCGAAGAGGCCACGGCGTGAGAATGTACTATCTCGTACTGAATTCGAAGGATAGCCTACTGTACTATCCATTTAATACATCACACTCCTTCTGCTCACAGCTCGCCCACCCATTGCGAGTGAATGAAAGACAACTTGAGATTGCATTGTTGGACTTTGAATTGTTCGATGAAACAAAGGCAATAGAAGAGACACTGTATATACAGTCGCCGTGTATAGAATCCCAATATCAAGTAGGAGGGGAGATGCGTCCAGTAATAGGCGTTGTTAAGAAGGATGGCCAGGTATCTTCACCACTGCGCTATGTGTCTCTTAGTTCATCCCGTAGCATGGACAACATAATGATCCATATAACCAACGAATTGGGAGCCGAGCCATCATTTGCTGCCGAGTCGTGTACGTGTACACTTCATGTGAGGGAAAGATGAAGGTAATACCACTAAGTCAAATGCGTCACATCGCCATTGAGATTCCATCCATTGGTGAGAAAAATAAAGCCAAGAGACGCATAAATAGCAAAGGAAAGATAAAAAAGCGTCAGACGAGCTCAACATCTCGGAAAGGAAGGAGCAAAGGTAAAAAGAAGAAGAAGAAGAAGAAGAAGAAGGCGAAAAAATAATGGGGAAGGTATTCGAAAATAGCGACCTCAGGTCAGCCCCAGAGGCAAATGTGTTCATGGGACCTACAGTGAATGCTACCGTAGAATACAGGTACATTCAACAAATTGAGCCGACGGGTAATATAAATGGGGACGTTGTTACGTTTCAAATTGATAACAACTCGGATGACATGATTGACCTGAAAAACATCCAAGTGAAGTCGAAACTAAAGATAGTTGGGGATGATAGACAACCCATCAAGCCGATCGATGATGTAAGCTTAATAAATGCCCCGGCTATAAATGCTTTTAAACAAATCGATGTGAGCGTAGGCCAGAAATTAACTACGGAGGGGGTGGGGGACAGAGTGGGATACAAACACATCATAGATCTCACGACTACGACAGATGCATGGACACAGCGTACAACTCTTTCGGCCGGAGGGTTCTACAAAGACACAGCGGGGCAGATGGATGCCTGTGAAAATACCATTGGCTACAATGATGGATTGAAAAAGAGAAATAATCTAACCAAGGACGGACGATCAGCCGTGCTCATATCTAAACTACCGTGTGACATATGCGAACAGCCGAGATGGCTGATTGGACGAACCCCATTGGAAATTAGACTGCACAATGCTAGAGACAGGTATCGACTCATGTACGCTGACCTTCCCCCTCCTACACCGGCAACAACAACAACAACAACAACAATGGAAGCTAACACACCCCCAGAGTCGGGGGAGGATGATGATGAAGAAGAAGAAGAAGAGGAAGCCCGTTCATCAAAAGATTACCATGTGGTTTTCGAAAGCATTGTTATGCTCGTCCCTTTCATTAGGCTGACGGCTAAAGAAGGAAAGGAAATGGTCAAAAAGCTAACTAAGAATCCAGCCCTCTACCCCATGAAACGAAGTGTCATCAATAAATACAATATTCCCAGTGGTTCATGCGCTTTCAGTCGGCCAAATCTGTTTGGATCCAAGGTTCCATCCAAACTCATTGTTGGACTGGTGAATGCTGAGGCCGATAATGGAAGGAATACGCTTAATCCGTACAATTTCAAGAACTATAATGTGAAGGAAATCTCTATGGAAGTAAATGGAATGAAGGTATATGGGCGCGATATAAAGATGGACTTTGAAAATGAGGAGTGGACAGAGGCCTATGCGTTGTTGACCAGGGGTGATACATCGGTGAATCTGTTTCCATGGGAATATAAGTCCGGAAATACGCTGTTTATCTTTGATATTTCCATTGAACAATTCACAAAGGTCATCTTCCCCATTATGCGAGATGGAAACACCAGACTCAACATTTCATTCGCCCAGAATCTGACCGAAGGAGTGAGCGTAATTGCCTATGGAATCTTCCAATCTCTGCTGACCATTGACTCCGACAAGACAGTGAGAATGCTAACTGACTAGAAGAAGAGCGATGCACGCCCTATCGAACATTGAAATCAATACATATATGTCTAGCTTTGAACATTATATGGGAGCGATTGGATATAATAGCCTCCCACTAATAGCATCATCATCATCCTCTCCTCCTCCTCCTCCTCGACCGTCGTGCTATATTATAAACACTGGTAACCACTGGATAGTCTTATACTTTGGAATTAATAATATAATAGAGTTCTTTGATCCATTAGGTTATCCGCCGAGTGTATACCCGCGTATAGTTAAAGATGTAATCCTTTCAAATACCGCATGCTCATACATATACAATAGAATGAAAATACAACCTCAATCCAGTAGGCGCTGTGGCTATTATTGTATAATCTATGCGCTGTGTAAGCTAAGAGATGGTTTATCCATGGTAGATATAGTCAATAGAGTG
This sequence comes from Sthenelais limicola, assembly GCA_942159475.1. Lineage (NCBI taxonomy): Eukaryota > Metazoa > Annelida > Polychaeta > Phyllodocida > Sigalionidae > Sthenelais > Sthenelais limicola. The sequence goes on along the minus strand of OW804099.1, from coordinate 17,724 downwards.
TTTTCTGAAAATGTAATGTCCAATGATAGCGCCATAGGTAGAATATTTATGCTCAATAATAATAATAATAATAATAATAATATTCAATACCCATCCTAACTGTATGACCAATTGAAACTGTTACTACTGCTGCTGCTGCTGCTGCTGCTACTGTATACTATTGGAATAATAAAAAGATCTTAACCTTATTCTTCTCGTTCCCCCGTTGTTATCCGTTCTACATTACAAAGTATGAAACCGACTGGTGCTCTCGATATATATGGGTCGGATTTTCAGAAAATGTACAATTCACATTCTCCAATCTTCAGGAATAACCCAAATGTCGGACTAAATAACCCAAATGTCGGAACCTAAACCAATTAATAAAATCCATGCGATGCTAGGATATACTCGTATCTACCCCTAGTATTGAGGTCTAATTTTAGAGAGAAAGAGAGAGACATTCTACTCGATGTGTACATTTCTTTTGAATCCGACCCGTGTATACTGGGGGGAACACACCACCACCACCACCGCCACCGCCTCCTCCGCCGCCGCTACCGCCACCACCTCCCTCCGCCCCCCGTCCGCTTCCCCCCGCCCGGCCGGCCGCCCAGCCGCCCGCCCGCCCCCCAGGCGCCAGGGCAGCTGCTGCGGCCGGGGCGGGCGGGCGGGTGCGAGGGCGGGTGCGCGGGCGGGGGGTGCGGGGGGTGGCGGGTGCGGGGGATTGTGGGTAATTGTATATATATAATATATTTATGTAATATATTTTATATAATATATTTTATATCGAGGCGGTGGAAAGAGTCTAAGAATCTAAGATACTAATAACGCAGTAAATGAATAAAGAAAATTCCCGCCAATTCTCTCCAGCAGAGTGTGTGTGTGGGTGTGGGTGACAGAAAGAAGGATAGTATACATTGTTGTTGTTGCTGCTGTTGACATCCGATTGGAGGACAATTATAATTACGCTGGGAGTTTGTTATTGTTTGGTCTACAGCAGTGGGAGAGAGAGAGAGAGAGAGAGAGAGACTTCACCTTTATCACAAAGATAGAATATTTTATTCTGAAGATCGGGGAAAGGCAACATATTCAATATGTCTGGGATCAGGATCTGGATCCTTTTGATTTTGTGCACGCTGGCATCCTGTAGGGATATGTGTTCGCCGTCTGTATGTAACTGCAGACTGACCAGAGGACTTATTGTTTGCCGCCGGCTACCAATTGATAGGGCCTTAGAACAAGCGAAGGAAGATGGGGAAAGTTATGAATGGGTGACAAGAATGAGACTGATGGGGAATACGAACATCGTGGACCATACACTGACATTGATATTGGACATATTCCCTAACATGGCGTCACTGGACCTGAGAGGCACAGGAGTGACCTGCGAGAAAATCCGCGGACTGGCGGCGTCGTCTGCCTTGATAATCCGTTCGGATTGTAAGGTAATGCTATTAATTAGGGGGGAGGGTTATGGGGGTCATGAACCATTGGAGATTGAATGTATTGATAATTTGTTCGAATTGTATGGTATTGGTATGTATAAATTATTATATATGATAATGATTTGTTCAATATTGGTATATATGTATTATGTATATGAGTTTGTAGTGTATATATATATATATATATTTCAGGCAGCAGCAGCAGCAGCAGCAGCAGCAGCAGAAGCAGCAGCGGCCATAACCACCACCACCACTACCACCACCACCGTTACCACAACTACCACCACCTCAACTACCACAAAAACCACAACTACCTCCGCCTCCCAAACCTCCTCTTCTGGTTCAAAAGATGATTCTACTAGCCCTGGGAATACGGACATTATTGTAAGTTCATTTCCCACACTCATAGCATTTAATAACAATTGTAACATTATATCTGTCTGTAATGTTTACGCTTGTATTTGTAGGATAGGTCACAGGCAACAACAACAACAGTAGCAGCAACAGCAGCAGCAGCAGCAGCAGTCATTGTATCTACCGCCAGTAATGTTGAAACAACGCCCCTTATTAACTCCTCGGTATGTATATAGAGATTTGTAATACGGTAATTGTTATATATTCCATATATTTGAGTAATACAATATATTCCCCATTCTAATTCGCAGCATACATCCACTACTACTACTACTACAGCTGTCGCATCTGCTGGATTTGCAGCGGTACTTCGTGAATCTCCTTCCGCTTTGCCAGTATCTCCTCCGGCTGTGTCAGTCGTATGTATATAAATTCATGCGTATTATATATATCATATAATGTATACGAATTCATAATGCAATATATTTATATTTATTCCTCTTTCTTTACCAGATTAACCGCATACAGTCAAAGCTGGACTCAATGACGTCGACACTGCAAAATGTCAACAGGGAATATATAGAGGGTAGAATTTTTGAATTTGTAACAGCGGGGGTGGCGGGTCTGGGTTTTCTATTGGCAATAATTGGATGCTGTATTAAAGTACGGAAAATAGTCACTAACAGCAACTCTCCTATGAACGAAACCTTAAGAACAACAGCCATTAGATCAATTAATCCATATATTATTAGGTATTTTAAATCTAAAATGACCACCAAACTAGATGAAACGTTTAATGACATCGAGTCTGAGGCCGAAGCTCTCCTTTCCTCCCCGGGAGGTGAAGTACGATTTAATCTATTCCAGGGACAGCAATCGGACGATGAAGATGATGAGTTATATTCGACCCCGAGACAGGGAATTCCAATGACAACATTCAGATAATGTCTTTTTTCATCTGGTTTATTAATTCCCCTTAAAGATACATTGCTTATACATTCATTAATTAACCAATATCATCGTATAATGTATGTGTATATGATTTAAATAGATCGCCAATCGGGTAAAGATACATTGCTTATACGTTCATTAATTCCTAAGCCAATATCATCGGTATAATATATATGTTAATATGATTTAATAGATCGCTTAACAGATTGGATATAATGTACCATATATCAATGAGTATATGAGATGTCTACAGTTTATTATACGCAGCATGCTTATATAGGATATAAATGGTAGCATCTAAGGATGAATGGTATTTATCCATTGACTTCTCTTCTTGTCTTCGTTTCACTAGCGGCTACACTACATTGAAGCATTTATTCTATTATCATTACTCAAATACTCTAATGTCTACATTACATTATAGCATTTATTCTAAACGAGTCTATCCATACATATATTATCAATTACACAGGTTTATATTAGCGGCTAATGTTAGAGATATGTTTATAACCTTCACCCTCCCATAAATTGTCACAAGATTGTTATCCGTAATTGGTGATTGTTTCTGTCTTTACTCCATTTGTAATGGGATCTCCTGAGATTCGCTGGGAATCGATAGATCTATAACCACACCATCATCTCCAATGGGAGGAGTTGAAGCGCCACTTGATGTCTCCGAAGGCTTGGAAGTAGCTATCAGTACTGGTTTTGAAGCGGGTTGATTCGATAGCCCTTCAACAGTTTTGGGCGGCCTTGATGTAAGGAGCCAGTCAAATGTTCGGGCGAGGTTCAGGATCTCAACTGGCTCCTCGTCGGGGATAAGTTCGTACGTATCATGTGTCTGTCCCATTTCAATGGTCTTTCCATTAAGTACATTAATAACATTGACCATAGTAATCTCTCCCTCATTAAGTCCGAATAGTGCCGCCGCCTGTGAGCTGAGGGTATAAAGCCTGCAGGGGGTCTGCTTCTCATGCGCCTTTTTAAATGCATCTCTGTCTAGATTCTCGCTCTGACAACCATTTCCATGGGTTTCGATGGATGCCCTGCCATGTCCCTTGATGCAGCCCTCGCACTTTGCTTTGATTTCCTTCAGGTAATCATTGTACAGCAGTACTTTATACATTCTGCCTATCAATGTACGGGCTCCGGGAATAGCAAGGCGGAACGGCTGGATCTGAATAATATTATTGACATTTTCAACCATTCCGGACTTGCGCATAAATTCCCTGGCCATCTTACCGCACGCGTCCTTGCTAAGGTATTCACGGTCATCGGGGTCATAGATATCCTCATCCATATCACTCTCATCTTCCTCAAGATGAATAATCTTCCAGGTGTACTTGGTATAGGTATGACTAGTTTTCCTGGCCTTAGCTTTGCGCATGGATAGGGCAGGTGTTGGGGTCGCGTCCATTGGTTCTTCCTCTTCTAATGGACTTTTCATTTGTCTTTTCAATGGACTCTGTGCTTCCTTGTATTTTTGTAGGAATGTTTGGTATTCGTCTAAGGTGAAGTTAAAGGAATTTGCGGGTATTCGCTCAAAACTAGAATTTATCCCTGCAAATGATACGTAGTCCACTCCTCTGTAGTTCATCCTCTTTATCTCCCAGTCATTGATCCTGGCATATGCGGAAGGATCATCGAGGAACCTGTCGCCGTAGAGATTGAACATTTCGTCCATTACTCGTGTTGGAATAAGAATACGTCTATATTCATCCAAGCTGTGTCTTCTTTCCACTTCCATCACATCGTCCCTTTCGTTTGGACGGTACCGAATGGAGACCTTAAGACTAAGCTGAAGCGTTTCTATCTCCGCCATGGTAGTAGTAGTAGTAGTCTGGCCTGTGATAGCAAAGTGCAGTCTATAGTGGATCTGGTAGCAGAAGCTGACAATGATGACTTCACAATGTTGAATGAGCTTCTGAAGAGACCCCTCCGCATATATATACCCATCCACAAAACAAAATGGCCGATATTTCTGTTGAGAAATATCCAATATGGTGGAACCGGGTCAAAATGGCGGATATTTCTAACAATTGTTTTTTGTATACCTTTTAGTCATGTGAAAGCTCTTTCAGTATTTCCTTGTAAAACCTTTCTAAGAATGCATAGCACGATCTCTTAGACATTGGAGGGAGGCAAGGTACATCCAGCACACAGTTTGAATCAAAATGAATACCACATCTTAAACACGGGCCTTCGTCCCTTGTTAGTCCTGTTGCAACCCTAACACATAGCTCCATTCCGTCGGTCGCATCCTCGCACGTTTCACCTCCTTCCAGACGCTCCAAATCCTTTATATGAAATACGGTACCGCACATGCACTTCACCTCATACTCATTATCGTACAGTCTATCCCAAAACCATGTCTGTCGATAGGCAAACATTGCTTCGGCTGAAGGATTTGTACGTTGTCCATACATTATGGCAAAAGGAGTATGGGCGCATGTACTGCCATCATCCTCAAATATTGGTAATAGCGGTCTGAAAGGAATGTATATCTTTTTCATTGGTGATTTAATATCACTAAGATAAAAGAATACCTTTTCAAATGGCTCTGTTTTGCTAAACTCATGGCAAAATATTATATTTGCTGGAATAATATATGCCTTGGAATGCATATGAAACTTCAATAGGAAATGATTTGTGTAATGCTCCCAAAAGTCCACTGCCCACTCAGGGGTTACACTTTCCCTCCTGACAAAGCACATATGCATACTAAACCCTCCATTCTTCCACTCTAATGCGCGTGGACTCTCTGAGTAGTAATTCCTATCCTCCACACCTTTGTCCATAACAGTATATGGTCGGTCAAATGACTGCGATAGCTTCGCAAATTTTCTTGCCACTACCTCACTTCCTCCATTGCGTCCAATCTTTAGATCATTTGACAACAATACACAGCGTCCACGGCGCCTATACTTTACACTATTCAACATTGTTATTATTCTTTGATCCACTCATTGGCTTTGTTCGCATACCTCATCATAGTCATAAGGAATAGATACTCCATAGAAACGAGACTGACGATAATCATAAGTACGCATTACATCATTGGCAATGAAGCTCATCTTTTGTTCCAAAAGGTTCTCATTAACTGTCCTTAATTGATCACATCTATCAAACATTTTGCTAAGGTCACCTTTCAATATAGCATTCTCCTCTGCAAGACGTTCAACAATACTCCTGGATTGAGTCAGTGCAAATGAAAGTGAGTCAAGTCTTTTCTTTCTCTTAATCAGTTCAGTCCACATTTCTCCAATCAGTTCACGTTTGCATTGTTTCTTATCCATCATTATTATTGTATGTATCAACAATTCTACACGATATCTCATCCACTATAAGATTATGTAGCTCAACGTGATAATCCCGTCTTAGCTTCATTAATAAAAATGGACTTTCATTATTTGTACCATCAAGACAACTGTTCATATACGCTATTATCTGCATTTGTAGGTATATGATGTGTTCCATCTCGACAATCGCCCATAAAGCCAATGACAATGTATCCACATTCCTAATCGACTCTATACAGGCTATCACATCTCCATCTATCGACATTGTGCTGCTGTTGTCGTCTCTTCAAAGTACTCCTTAAAACAGTAATAATATAGGTGAATATTCCTCTGAATGTCCTATATAGACTATATAGTCCTCGAGCAACCCAATAGACATCCATCCAAACAATATATGAATTATAATAGTTATATTTTGTATGTCCTTATATACTCCACATCAGACCCGCATGTACCTTGAATGTCTATTTCCAATCGGTCGCACCATGCCTCCAATAATAAAAGTTCATCTTCTGCTACGATTATGTTTCCATCTCGCATAATGGGAGAAGATGACCTTTGTGAATTGCTCAATGGAAATATCAAAGATAAACAGCGTATTTCCGGACTTATATTCCCATGGAAACAGATTCACTGATGTATCACCCCTGGTCAACAACGCATAGGCCTCTGTCCACTCCTCATTTTCAAAGTCCATCTTTATATCGCGCCCATATACCTTCATTCCATTTACTTCCATAGAGATTTCCTTCACATTATAGTTCTTGAATAATTCTTCAAAGTACTCCTTAAAACTGTAATAATATAGGTGAATATTCCTCTGAATGTCCTATAGTCCTCGAGCAACCCAATAGACATCCATACAAACAATATATGAATTATAATAGTTATATTTTGTATGTCCTTATATACTCCACATCAGACCCGCATGTACCTTGAATGTCTATTTCCAATCGGTCGCACCATGCCTCCAATAATAAAAGTTCATCTTCTGCTACAATTATGTGTCTTAGTATGTATGAAAAGCTATGTGTATCCTCTTCTTCAGACACTGCAAAGCCTTGAGAAATAACGTTGAATGCCGCATCTAACCTTGCACTTTCATTTGAATATATCAATTTCAATATCTGAGTATCATTCAAACTCTCAATACTCTCAATGTGTATTTGAAACAAATCAGCTAAAGACATTTCCCAGCCGTTGACACCAACCTTCGCAAGTCGGGGTGTTATATGTGCCCGGGCCTCCATACACCCATTAGCTCATAAATCTCGCATATTTCGACTTATTTCCAAACCACATAGTTATGCATTGTATTTCATCACTCTAATTACTTAATTACGTTGTAGGACAACAATATTCATGGCGCCATACATAGAAAATGTAATTATATTCATTCATAATTAAACAAACGGGAATTAAGTCTATTTACCTAAAAAGTATTGGGTGTGAGGTCACCCTATTTAAGAGAGCTGCTCACAAAGACGCTCCATCTTGAGGAGGAGGAGGAGGAGGGCGATGGGAGGAGCAACAAAACAACTGTCATGCCAGCTGATGGCTATTTTAGTAACTACACTTTTCAGAACAAAACAGGTGCTGCCCTCTTGTGTGTAATCAAAGGAAATTGACTTTAAGGAATGTTTAAACACTTCTCACCCATTAATGAATATAATAATGAAGACTAATTAATCCAATGGCCTAATTAATGATCAATGACCCTAATGATGATCAATAATCAATAGTGTTTAATCAAAGGGAATTGACGAATATATATATATAAAGAATGTTCGAACACTAATCACCCATTAATGAATATAATGAAGACTAATTAATCCAATGACCTAATTAATTAAGGTATTGGGGGGATTTCCCACCGCAATAAATCATCCACTCAGATAGGATTGACAGGTATTGACTCCGAATGAGTCAACATCCCCCCTTCTATTTGGGTTTTCCCATCGCAATAACTCATCTACTCGGATAAAATTGACAGGTATTGGGGGGATTCCCATCGCAATAAATCATCCACCCAGATAAAATTGACAGGTATTGACTGCTAATACTGCAAAATGATTTACGACCGTGCCGCAGGAAAATAGGATGCCGCAGCAATATCCCTGCAGAAAAATCCAAGATGGCGGATTTTCTTAAAGTCATATGATTTATTACCCTAAAAACCCATTATCATAAATCATTCTCTCAAATCATCGAAAGGTCACGTGCACTTAACTAAGTACACGTGCACTTAGCCACATGATTTATAGACAAAATGGTGGAAATTTCTAAGGAACCGGTTAGAACCGGTTTAAACCGGTTCAAACCGGTTTTTCTAGAAGGAAAATCCAAGATGGCGGAAATTTCTTGCGAACTAGGTCATTTTGCTTTTGTTTTTTATTACTTCTTGATCCGGGGACGTATCATATTACCATTTTCGTACCCGTGGCGCCACCACAGATTTGGTAAGATTTTAGTGCGGTGAGGAATGTGTAAACGAAACGTACCTCAAATGCGCCTCAATACACTACTTCCAACAATGTTGCACCATACTTCTTCATTTGACTAAACAATGATCCACAATCATGATCATTAATCTTGTAATCAATGATGTGTACGATCATGTAGACTGTAGGACTGGCCCCAAAGTGTCTATACCTGCATCAGTCTCAGAGACATCTATTATTAAATAGGATGGATTATACCCAATACTGATATATTACTTATAGATGTCCATATCTATATAGCGACCACGAGAGAACATGTACTTAGTATATGTATATCTGTACCGCTGGTACATGTGACATATATCTGTACCATTGGTACAAAGGACAGTGTCCCAATCCTCATCTTCAGGCATATATAAAGCCAAAGTCATGATTATCATGTTAAAACTTGATACAATAATTCCAAACTGAATGTTGTAACCCTTAATGTCAACTGTTCCAATGACTAAGTAATTTCAATTATTTCGATGACTTCTTAATGTACCATAATTTGTTTTTGAGTTTACCCAGAATATGTGGTTTCCAGAAGGTGCTTGCCTTATTTCTGTCCACCGTTTCATGGAAATAAAAATGGACATTTATATAAATCCTTCAAAGATGGAGCATAGTTTCCTGTAATCTATTACATATTATTACATTATTACATAATGAGTATTAACCTGAATGAAAAATAAAATATATATGCGAACTATTATATTAGTCTACGTTGTAACAAAAACTTAGTTGTTAATTAATTGGATAATAGTTTAACCTATATGTTGTGTCCTTTATGAAAAGTTGCAAGTCGGAAGAATGATATTTTTCAAAGTGATTCAATCACAAGCACTATTTTTGGTGATTTTGATGATCTGATTTGCTAAGGTATTCACGCATTTATAGTCAAACAAATTTGTGTACCAAATTTCAGGACATTGTATTAACTAAATCCTCGCATTTTTAAGGTCATCTTATGGGGTATATTTAGGTGGTAAATGCGCACTCATATTTGTTGTACACTTCTTCTCAAACATATAGACAAGATTCAGAGGTGTAATCTCTATCTCTTCTTATATCAAAACGTGTAGTATCTTTTATAAGTTGAGTAAGGCCAAATTCATGAGCTATGTCAGTAAGTGAGGTTACATGTCTACATTCAACATCAAACATATTTATGTTAAGGTCACCTGCTACAACAATATCACAATTATTATAATTTAGTATCTGAGATGACAAGGTATCTTGTAGCTCTTGAAGAAATAAATTGCAATCACCATCAGGTGGTTTGTATACTCCTAATAAAATATATATATATATATAAAACATAAAATTGTGTCCTAAATTTAATGTTTACTACCATTGGAATCAGCTAGACGGAGCGTGACCAACCACGGCCATGGCCGCAGGCTGTTCCAAAGGGTATGATGAATCACATCAGGCCCCTCAGGTTGGACAAGGACCATCTATACAGGACCCAGGCAATATCGACCTGTTTGCATAGAAAATACATTGTAGGCCAAAAACCAGTGACTGATTCTCATAGATATGGATCCCCTTGACACGATTATGAAGACAAATTTTACCTAACTAGCAAATACCCATGCTACACACGGGATTTGCTAGTGGGACATTGGGGCCCACATCCTCACCTCTCCTTGTTCCCTCTCCCACTATCTTTCTCTTTCAAGTTGTCTCTATAACTTAGTATCTTCATACGACCAATGGAACCATCTACCAGAACTGTCCGTCATAGACTGAACAACGTAGCCATTCTTTCCACTCCTCTTAGACACTCAACACTGGGATCGATCCCAATGTCGAGTGACTGAGTGGAGAGAATTCTAAACTAGTTATAAACATGATCAATTATTAGGATTGTCTGCCAGAATAAGCTGACATTGGCGGATACTCCTGCATAGACAGGTAACTCCGCAGATTTTTATGTAATACCTTTTTTCTGCGACAATCATTTGTCTGCTTAGACATTAGAGTATACTTGTAAATATAGCATTTTGGTAATACATTTTTATATAAATAGGAGGAGAGTAGTTACAAGTACTTGAATGGATTTGATCAACCCAATCTCTGTGTAATCTATTTAGTATATAAGCCACCGAATAAAGGATTACCGGCCTCTTCTTACTAGCTGTGTTTTGGACATGACATGTGTTGCATTGATTAATTTCTCACCTGACTGCCAACTCTAATTTTACTTTAGAGAATGACCTAGTATTCTTCAACATAATGTTATAAATGTACCATGACTACTCACTTGATCACACTGTTCCATTTTTATCTTATTAGGCATAAAGCATTGTCAGTAAAAACCCAATTATAGGATATTATTGGGTAGTAAATTAACCATACCAAGAAGCTAAGATTTTGTACAGATGGGAAACACTTTAAGGTGACTCAGTAGTGATTATGTAACGGGGTGCGCGGCCATGCCTAGCGTGAGTAGCAGGTTACAACTTTTGCCATTTTTCATGCAATGTGTATTCAATACATATAGCAGGGAATATCAGCATTATGCAGACAAAGTATGTATGTTAAGTCTTGATATAAACATTTCAGATAGAAAATTTATGCTGATTTTTGGTGTGGGAGTTAGTATCTACGATCCCTATACATCCATATTAAATTTCATTAAAATTTATGGAGCCATATGTGTGTAGTAGATCGGAGGTTATATATAGCCCTCTGCGTCAAGAGTGTGTATAAATCAAATGTCCTTGACCTTCCCCATGTCTCCGTAACGCTTCACTGAGCACGGAATGGGCTTTCGGATTTGTGTTAACTACAAGACAGCTATGTTTTACCATTATCACCCATTTACAGGAATCTTATAGTCTATTCAACTACAGCAGAATGTGTATCATGTATAACCATTTACTGTATTCCTGTACGACCTATTCTTATGTATTGTATTTACTGATATTGTTTGCCTGGTGCAATACCTCTTTTATGATGTGAGGACAAGTATGACCTTGCTCCTGCCTATAAGGTGTAGGCATTCACTCTAAGGCTTTGAGTGGATCAGTTCAGTCCTATGCTGGGACTGAGCCGGGTCTGTTGAGACTTGCAGTCTGGTCGTGGGTGGCAATAAACCTAACGAAAGAGACATTTCCGTGTTGGTGTTCTTCCTTGCCTTCGTCGAGATCCGTGTCCGCCGTAGTCGAACCTGGGTTGGAATGAGCCTCTAGTAATAAAGCACTTTACTATAGAGGCGATTCACTACATGTGTATAAATAAAATATTTATCAAGAATTTTCTCATTTTTAGCCAATTTTCTCATAATTAAGTTGTAACATAAAAAATTTGGTCTGGAAATTCATGCTGATTTTTGGTGTGCGAGTTAGTAACTATGACAGCTGTATCCATATAGAATTTCATCAAGATTTATGAAGCCATTTTTGTTCAAATCAAATATTAATCAGGAATTTAATTTTTTCCCCAATTTTTCTCATAAATAAGTCGTAATATAGAAAAATTTAGCCTGGAAAGCCATCCTGATTTTTTGTGTATGAGTTGGAAAATACTGTATGTACATTCATATTAAATTTAAAAAATATTCATCAAACAGTTTTTTTTTAAACCGCTGATTGTCATCAGACAAAGTCAATTTTCCTAGTGCCCCATACTGCCACTAGGGGGCTTCCAGGGGGCTACCTCAGGATCTGAGGAAAAAAAAGTTATCTGATGATAAGTATATATATGTTGAATGTCTGGATGAAATTTGCTGTCTGGATTCATGTCAGAACCATTTTAAACGAATTATGTTAATAAATCACTCAAATGTAGTAAAATTACTCAAATATGATTTATTATTTCTATCTCCATACCGCCATAGCATGAAAACTAGCCTGGTGACCTATGTTTTTTTTTCACTCAATAATGATTATTCCATGTCAAGTATCATTGGTAAAAATTTTAGAAAAATTCATCAATAATCAAAATCACTACTGAGTCACCTTAAGCAGGATTAATTAGGGATTATACCTGCGGCCTTGTGGGTATATGGAATCGTACACCATTTGAATGCCATAACCAGAGTGGTATAATCATTTTAGTCCATAATGGGTCAGATCCCCTACAAATAGAGAACATTACCAAACCATTACATTACAAAAAACAACAAGCCATTATTTTACTAACCTTTCTGTTGTACGCACCATAATTTAAATTAAGAACTGGGCATCTGGGCATCTGTGGGACTCACATGCAGTTCCAAACACAACCACTTGTAGGTGGCAGGAAGTTCTCACTGAGTCAAGTGTGACAGGTTTGAGTGGTTGCATTCGGGAAGCCAATGTTGTCTCATTGAATTAAATGTGGTAGGCTTGACACCAAGGTATATGGGCTCATATTGCACTGAAAATATCAACCAAATCATACCTGATGACCAAATCAGACCTGATGACACCATGGTATATGGCCTCATATTGCATTCAAAATATAACCAAAATCTGACCCAGATTCGATAACCAATCACCAGCCCAAAAGTATGATGACACCATGGTATATGGCCTCATAATTATTGCATTCGAAATAGACCCAAAATCTGACCCAGAATGAACTAAAGTATAGTATTGTAGGGATATTCAATTGTATCTTATATTTGATACTGTTGATTGGTGCTGCTGAATAGCAACAGAGGTCACTACCATTTGCTGTACTTCTAAAGCTTTGATTGTTTGTTTATTATTGGCCAATCCAGTCCCAATACACATTTGCCATTACCTCGAATTATTCACTCTATGCAACACCTTACACTTCCTACCACTGTTCTATATTGGTCTTCACCAACACATAAGTGAGCAGTCACAAGTTGCAAAAATAGGATTTTGATATTTTGAGTAATATAATTATACCTGATTCATATAACACTTTTCTTGCCTTCTCACCACCAGGATGTGTTCGATATAATTTGCAACATGCAGTGATTTGTATTCTCTAAATTCCAAATCTTCATAATGTTATAATGAACATTTACTATTTCTCTCATTGGATTCTAGAACAAAGGAATATATTCAATTTACTGTAGCAGGTTTCATTTTTAATATTTAATAAGCTATCCCTGGTAGGACTCATATTCACTACGAGAACAGAGTCGAGTTCTCTAGCATGCTTATCCTCCAACTTCAATTGTTTATTAGTTATATAACTTCACAAAATTCCAACTGGTTAAATAAGATATACTTCTCCCCAATGTTTACCATCATTGGACTCCTCTTGACTCATTTTCCTGTGACACATCACATTTTCTATTTCAGGAATCATACTATGCTATATATACAACAGATCCTATCTGAGCCTCTATGGCTGGGCAGAGCCTTCAACTCTACTTGCCAGCCTATACTTATGTGAGAGGTCCTGGGTTCGAATCCAGGCCAATCCTAGTTCAAAATTATTTGCAATAGATACCTGAAGTGTGTGGAGGATGATACAATCAATGGTAAAGCAGTGCGAGTGGCTCAGGCCCTTGGCATCGACATAGCACCAATGTTAGAACAACCTGACCAATGATTCATCCATAATTAGTCCCTGCATCAAACAACCTTGGGGCTATAGCAATATGTGAACCATCCTGGGAAAAGAGTCTAAAGTCATGAAAAACAATATATATTTTGACCATTAGGCAACACTTTAATGTTGGAACTTTGTTAAATGTGCTATAGACATATGGCAATGGATCAATAGAAATTATCATTCCATTACATTGTATTGAATCAGCTGGATTTGGCTAATTCAGTAACCGGAAAGCAACTGGAAAGTAAGCAGTAGATCGGACTACACATTTGTGTGGTTATCAGCCACAAGGCATATATGTGATGTGTTCCAGGAGAATGAGTCATAAGTCGTATAATTTATATTTCTCAATGTGCTTTTTTACAAGATCTTTTTATCGGAATGTTCTGAGTTTTAGAGAATTTAGCACTTATAGTCCTATGAATCCATATCTCAAATTTCGGGACATTGTGTTAAATTAAATATATCCCTGCGTTTTGAAGGCCTTTATATGGAGTCTATTTAGTTACTTTACTGGTAATTACCTATCTAGAAACATTGCTTTTTTTTAAAAAAAATATCAAACTTAAATTCTAAAATACTTTTTAGGTCCTAGTGTTTAGTATCATTGGAATCACCTTGATCTCCTCTTTTCAAAGATGGTGATATCTCAAAATCCATTTTTTTGCGACTTATGACTCATTTTCCTAAAACGGATCACATATTTGCATTTGAGTTGTACTATTTGACCACTTGGGTCACTGTTTTATATCGCATACTGTATTCTATATCTTTACTCTTTTACGGTATCATAAAGATACTCTGTCTAAGCAGACACATGTTGTACTTGGATATTTTATCATAGACTTAGCTGAATGCTGGTCGGTTAAGAGGCTGAATATCTTGTATATTCATTGAGGCTTAGGCACAGAACGGATTGAGACTTGGTATTGAATAAACTGTACCATTTTATGCTGGCAAGGACTGTTAGAGCTGGGTTTTGTATTGAGTTGTCTTCCTTACTCCAACCAAATGTGGATTAATTAGAGAAATCACTACAACATGTTAGTTTCAGTCTCATTAACCAAGCAAATGATTACACTTAATCAAATTAGAATGTATAGGTTGAATATGCATTATGGTCAATTCTAATTTGTTGGTGTAGATTACTTTGAGCGAAACGATTATTAGGTAATGCAGTCGCGTCTGCTCTGCCGTGGCTTCCAGATGGTTTATGGAAGATTTATTATGTATTGAACAGATCTGGCAAACTTGATTTAATCTTCCGGACTGCTACTGGTTTAGTATTTATAAAACTTGAATAATAAGGATACAAAGAGATTGTTTGACCTTGTTTATTATCAATAGACATCTCCACATCAATATTAGAATACGGCAGCAGTTGACACTCACCATAGGAAGGGGAGGGGAAGGGTGGATGGTGGGGGAGGGGTGGATGGTGGGGGGAGGGGTGGATGGTGGGGGGAGGGGTGGATGGTGGGGGGAGGGGTGGATGGTGGGGGGAGGGGTGGATGGTGGGGGGAGGGGTGGATGGTGGGGGGAGGGGTGGATGGTGGGGGGAGGGGTGGATGGTGGGGGGAGGGGTGGATGGTGGGGGGAGGGGTGGATGGTGGGGGGAGGGGTGGATGGTGGGGGAGGGGTGGATGGTGGGGGGAGGGGTGGATGGTGGGGGTAGGGGTGGATGGTGGGGGGAGGGGTGGATGGTGGGGGGAGGGGTGGATGGTGGGGGGAGGGGTGGATGGTGGGGGGAGGGGTGGATGGTGGGGGGAGGGGTGGATGGTGGGGGGAAGGGTGGATGGTGGGGGGAGGGGGGGATGGTGGGGGGAGGGGTGGATGGTGGGGGGGAGTGGGGATGGTGGGGGGAGGGGTGGATGGTGGGGGGAGGGGTGGATGGTGGGGGAAGGGTGGATGGTGGGGGAGGGGTGGATGGTGGGGGGAGGGGTGGATGGTGGGGGGAGTGGGGATGGTGGGGGGAAGGGTGGATGGTGGGGGAGTGGGGATGGTGGGGGGAAGGGTGGATGGTGGGGGGAGGGGTGGATGGTGGGGGGAGTGGGGATGGTGGGGGGAAGGGTGGATGGTGGGGGGAGTGGGGATGGTGGGGGGGAGGGTGGATGGTGGGGGGAGGGGTGGATGGTGGGGGGAGGGGTGGATGGTGGGGGGAGTGGGGATGGTGGGGGGAGTGGGGATGGTGGGGGGAAGGGTGGATGGTGGGGGAGTGGGGATGGTGGGGGGAAGGGTGGATGGTGGGGGGAGTGGGGATGGTGGGGGGAGGGGTGGATGGTGGGGGGAGTGGGGATGGTGGGGGGAGGGGTGGATGGTGGAGGGGAGGGTGGATGGTGGGGGGAGTGGGGATGGTGGGGGGAGGGGTGGATGGTGGGGGGAGGGTGGATGGTGGGGGGAGTGGGGATGGTGGGGGGAGTGGGGATGGTGGGGGGGAGGGTGGATGGTGGGGGTGGGTGGATGGTGGGGGGAGTGGGGATGGTGGGGGGAGTGGGGATGGTGGGGGGAGTGGGGATGGTGGGGGGGAGGGTGGATGGTGGGGGGGAGGGTGGATGGTGGGGGTGGGTGGATGGTGGGGGGAGTGGGGATGGTGGGGGAGTGGGGATGGTGGGATGGTGTGGGGAGTGGGAAGTGAGGGATGGTGGGATGGTGCGGGGGGGGGGAGGATGACCTCATATATATACATCATACATTATAACACAAATATTATACACACATTCAATACCGAGGCCCCAACAGCCGCTCATTACTTATGGTAATGGACTAGTTCATTACCGGCGCGTTGTCATGCCGACATAAGGTTGCAGACGCAAGTTTGCCAGTGCAAGTGCTTTCTTCCTCCATCGTTTCAACTGTTTCTAGTTATATTCCTCTTATACAAATGATATATAAAATTATATTATTATCTTTTTAATTAAGCACGTTTTACATGCAAAACTAGGCATGTATAATAATCAACTTATAGGACTCGTTGCCACACGGAGGCATAAATAAAGGATTTGATCTCTGATCTCGTTCTTTATTTATGCGCCGTGCAGCAACTCATCCAATAAGTGCTAAATATTCTCCTTTTTCTATTTCCTTGCATTGAGGCCAAATTTGGCCTTGTAGCAAAAACAACTGAATATAATTTTTAGCAAATGGCTTCAGATGGATTGTTAATGAACAATGGCAAAAAATGGGAAAATGTTTATTCTTGAATCCATGTTTGACTGAGAGTTTGCTGTTGTAGGCAGAGATATTGCTACTGGGGTCTACACCTGGAACATGCTGGACACTACTGGGTGGAACATTCTAACTAGCGATGTACAGTGCACCAGCAGCCAACAGTGCTGGCTACAACATCATTCTATCCTACTTCTATTATATATAAATATATTCATCATAAATATATCCCGCCTTTGTACATGTGACATTGAACTACTCTGGTACAGCAGTATTCTCACCTATCACCACAACAATGGCTGACAGGTCTGAACCTCTCAGTGTTCTGCTGCTGCTGGGGTAAGGTTGGGTATAATCATGACTCTGTCTGTTTGGCAAGATCAGCTTGACAGGAATGTTGCAGCCTCCCACACGGCACACACAAACATATCTAACCCTGTGAGAATCAACCCCCCCCAGCCTCCCTCCCCCCCTCCCCCCCACCCCTGTGCCCCTAACCCCTCCTCCCACCCCCTGTGCCCC